>SMLS01073899.1:0-21292 GCA_004785975.1 Popillia japonica
ACTCTGGACATATGTTCATAGGAACTTTTTTTCTTAAAACGACCTAAGGGATAACCTTCTGAAGTTACGTACCATCGTTAGGAAACAACCTGTATATACAAGTACATATAATAGAAGCTATTATATTATAGTACCCCTCATTATCACTATTCAGTGATATATTTTGATTTATGTGTATTTTGCTACATACATTCTAAGCATTCTAATTAATTAATACTTCTAATTTACAAAAATTTTCGTGCCGAGTTAGATGTCATTCAGCATAATTTTAGTCTCCTTATCTGTATGACGAGACTAGTACATTAGTCAGTTCTCATAATATTTCCAATATAATTAGTAGCAAATACGTATATATTCCCATTTATTACCGCACTTCATACACATATATCACTCACCATACTGTAATTGGCTTCACATGTGACTATCATACAAAATTTCTGGCAAAAGTAAAGGTTTACATTAGCAGAATGGCAATCTCTATAATCACACTGCTTCGCTAACGCAAATATCAAGAACGATTTCTTTTGAGATATTAACTTTTAGCGGCACGTTAAGAAAATATATCGATAGTATTCCACCAATCTGTGCGCAGACACTTATTGATATTTATGTGCCCCTTTTGTGCGGCTTCCAAACTTAATTTTCTTTCCGATAAATTCCAGTTCGTTTAGTTCCTAATTAAAGTTATTTTATGAAAGTATAGCGCTATCACTCTAAATGTCAAATTGAATATAACTTACTAATTGCACCGGCATTTTATTAAACTTGCGTGCTTAAGATGCCGTAAAAAGAATGTATTGGGTACTAATAGAATCATGAAACTTTAATCAGTAAACATCATACGTGCGTTTTATGAACATAGCTGGAAAATTAATTCCGACGTTTTCCTAAATGCGTCATATAAAGTTCGAGTATGCAAAAGGATATTTTAGAAATTATTTTTGTGCCTAACAAATATAAATTATTTACAAATGCATAAAGTTGTTTGATTAGGCATTGCTAAATGTTCTATACCTTATAATCGATACAATAAATGTTGAACTAATTTTAAGAGAAACATTAAAACATAAAATGTAACTTACAGCTGACTGTGACCCCATTGTCACTGCTTATGAAGTTGAAGCTGCTGCAGCTATATGTACTGCGGATTAAAAAAAACCGTAAGATTAAGCTATAATTAATCATATAATTCAAGATATAACTAATTTCTTTTTGTTTTAAAATTGAACTAAATTAAAACTTAGTAACTTTGTTTTGCTTTGTGCTATATTTTGCTTCCTATTAGTAAAATAACTAATAGTGACGAAATTTGGATATTACGAACGCGTTCTGTTAGCAAAATAGCACAAAAATTAAGTTAAAGTGTTTCTGTGTGCACAAATGATCAGTGAAAGCAAGCATGTGATATTTAGTTTTATGTTTTTTGATTGCCTGCGCTCCGTGAATTTTTGCTAGTTTTTTATAACCGCTAAGACCCAACCTCATTTAATGCGATTTCGTGGTCTCAAACTAGCTTAGACTAACTTTTGCTGAACTAATCGTTCTAAGTACTGCTTGGATTTCTACGCAAACAGCAACACTTTTACCTACCTCGGCCTATGTTTTTACTTCTCTAGCGCAGTGATAATGCTGCTACCTCTGCTTGAAACACCGTCGTGTCCTCGCTGGCGCTTATCGAGAGAGCCTTTTAGATTTACTGTTTTATACACCAGCTCATACGCCATATTCCGCCTTAGAGCCATCTGCATACCAGTCCGAGTCCGCTCTTACTGGAGGGTCTTTCTCCCAGTCTTTCTTATATGGTATTTCTTATCTAGGTCGAATTTCTGAACCATGACATCAGTTGGCAACCCCGTAAGCAGTGCCTCCTTAACTTCGTCTATTAGCTTGTAATGATCAACAGTGTGCGATTTACTTCTTGGTCCTTGCTTAAACATGTCTGCTGCGGACCTAGCAGTTCCTATGCAGGTATGTAACGGTGGCCGGTTACGGATAACCTCTACTACCTCGGTAGCGGTTGATTTCAACACAACCTTCTCTACTTGCCTAACGCAATAACGACCTTGTTTGTTGTTTTCTGGATGGGTATGTTTCATGGAAATCTTTGGTCAAACCATACCCCAAGATATTTTAGCTCTTTGACATATGGAACCCGTTGGCCTTCTAACACAATTATTTGGTTAACGTTGTGACAGCCGTTACTTCGCCTCTAACTAACAATTATTGGCTGTAAACCTTCTAAGTATTTTTTTTCGCTCTGGATTTTGAAAAGTTAAAGGAGAGGTAAACGACTTACGATGCGCATTGTATAATAAAACAATAATTTTTATTTTTTCAATATGTCATATCTAAATTTCTCAAATGAATAAGTAGTTTCTATTTAGTTATGAAAGTAGAGTCTTAGAGTCCATGATCTCGCGCGACAACAATATAAATCAGTATTATGTGACTCCCATGCTTCACTACTAATGAGAAACTTCAACATCGTCGGAGACCAAATTGAACACAATATTTCATGGACTACTACTTCGTGGAGTGTAGTATAGGTGGCTCAATATGATCACATGTCAACACAATCGCTATAAATTTGCATTACTGTATTAATGCTCCTATTTATAACCAGTGGCTTTGATACCTTATATATACAGGGTGTATTTGAAATAAAAGTAAAGACCATGAAAAATGGAAAGATATTATTTTATTAAACTTAAATCCAAAATATTTTACGCAAATTCCTTCTCAGACGCGAGAAACAAAATGACAAAGACTTTTATTTATAAAATATTCTTTCCGCTACTGTTTTGACAAATATATCCAGGCGATATTTAACATGTGTGCAACGCACAATCAGAGTCAGTCTGATTCTTTAATAAAAAGGAAAATACGACTACGATTACAAAAATTGCAACTAAGAAACTATCTTTATTTCACAACAATAGTTTTACTTTTACTACATGTAAATGATTTTCAATCGTTGTTTAAAGTAATTCCATAGATTGGACACATTTAAAGTAGAAGTTCCTTTATTAATTAGTCTCCGATAGTATTTTCATACGTAATCACATTGATATTATTGAACTCTTCATTCTAAGCTATTTAAAAAAACTGACACATCAGCGTTATTTCGTAGTTTTTATAACATTGAGAGCTATTTTAGCGATGTCTTGGGTTACTTTGATCGAGGTAAACATATTCTCGATTCATAGGCGGCGCATATTACAATTTATAAGGGAGATTTTAATTTTGGCATTCGCGTAATTGAACAAAAATTTTTTGGATTTATATTCTACATAATTGTATCTTACCATTCTTTATACTTTTTACTTTTATTTCAAATACACCCTATACATTTGTTATCGAGTAATTTCTTTATAACTTTTCATTTCATCCACCTATTAAATTTACAAGACAACACAGTAACTCGAATTAAAATGATTTAGTTTTTAAATTACCATTTAGACATTAAGAATTTAAGGAGGAGTCGGCATCATTTTCTTAACAAAAAGTTATTTTTATTAAAGAGCGTCTATTCGTTCTACTAGTTCCACTTGTATTAAGTATAAAAACATCAGGCCAATTAACTTTTTTGTACTATACGTTGGCAAACTTAATCTTTCTGGCTTAGATTTGTTATTTTCTAATACAGTGAAAGGGTAATACGGACGTCAAATCTCGGTTTATTGTCTTAGAAAGAAAATTCACTGTTATATCCGAGCAAATATTCCGAACGCAGAATAACTAAACCCGCAAGATTTCATCCTAAAGGATTCATAAGGACTTACGGAAACGAATACTTTTTGTTTATAATCCAATTACACGGCGAATTGGTTTTAAACCGTGAACACACTGTAGATCTTACATTTTACACAACAACTTCATTACGGAAAATTTAATCATGATTTTGTGTTTACCAATTAAACGAAATAGACGGGTTCATACCGCGAGTTACAGTCTCGTGAAACCAGACGCGTGGGCTTGCGCGCCCTACGACTCAGAGCTTTCATCAAGAAACATACGAACGGAAAAGCTTCAGTTTGCATCGGGACACTTTGCCGAAGGCCCCGGGGCTAACCTGTCTACGGAATCACGTGTTTATGTTATGGTCGCAGTTTCCATTACGATTGCACTGTCGCTAACGTATCCGAACCATATGCACCAAAAGTATCTGAAACAAAGTTTCGTCCATTAGCCTGTTTTATGTGAAAAGTAAGTAGTACTTACAGTTATTTTGGAATTATTATTTAGCGATTATCACGTGGCGTTATTTTTACTCTCTCTTTCTCGGTATTGTTTTGATCTATCTACAACCATGGCAACATTCGGAATATCATTCATTACATTTAAATCCATGAAATATGAGCCACTGTTAAAGGTTATGGTATTGATATTCTACGATAAAATCGGAAGCTAATTTTAAAAGTGTTTATGTAAGTGCGAAAGCACGCTTAATTTCAGTCGATATGCGTTATTTCCTATCAAGACAACACGTACACCTATTTCAACGTTTATTTTATGTTCAAAGTTGGTGATATTGACGTACAGAACATAAGAGATTTGTAAACTTTGAACTATTGGGGTCCTTAAAGTGTACTAAATATATCTTTGATGGCGTTTGTGCTTTAAATACACACAAATAGTGCATTATCCTAGCAGAATTTTAACGTAATATGTATGTATGTACATGTAACTTTGAACTGAAGTTGCAAGATTTTTACTATAATATATTTATTGAAACGAAAATTGCAAGCAGTTTTAGTGCGAAAGCGTGAATCAACTTAATATGTTTATAATGACAACAAGCTTTAGTGCTAAATGAGGAGATTTGATCTTTACAATGTACGTTGTTCAGAGATAGTTTTATACGCAATTCTATTTTTGAAGTGTATGTGAAAGTATGTGAAATGTATAATTATTAGTTCCGTGCCCGTATTTTCAGCCTTATTATTTTACAGTAAAGACCCTAATAACTCAAAACAAACAAGACTAAGAAATCTTAATTTAGCTTGATTTCAAAATTTAAAAATGAATAAAACTAAATTATTAAATTACGGTTGAGGCATCATCGATCTCATTTTTAAGCAGTTTTATTTGTTGTAGAAAGGCCTAAAGTTCTAAGTCTACAGCATTTTCGTATTTGAATGATTATTGCTAACCACCATTAGTTTCTTAATATGTGTATAAGTAAAGCTCCTTCTCATTTGAATTGAAATTATTTGCGGTCCATGAAAGTTGACCTACTTTAGAGGAGACAGCCTTGAAGGTATTTGGCATGCGATAAATCAAGCGGACGAGAAAGTTCGATGCAACATTTTTCAATCCGTTTTTGGTCAAAGCACGAAGATACTAAATGGTCTATATTAGTATATTAGAAATTTAGGTTGCTACTTCAGTCTTTGTAGCTTAGTTGAAAATATTTCTTTTTCACTATGTACGCAAAAAACACAATAAATAATGTAGGTACTATATCTGAAGTCAATTCTATGAATGAGTATTTCATCACTTCTAATTCTAAAATCTATCTCGTGATTATTGCGACAAAATGCGTATATTATAACGTGTTCAAAATGCTTTTAATGTTTACTGATGCGATTGGCCGCTATGATCATGTATCCCATGCTCTGAGATGGATCCGATGGTTAAACTTGTCCACAAGGGTCCTTTTCAAGGGATTATTACCGCTTCCTAGGCATCGCCTGTAGTTATTTAAGCGGTCTTTTTTCATAATGTTGTGAAAAGTCACAATTCCCTCCCGGCTAGTCCATAGTATATACCAGGTACTCGTTTTTCGAGCGCAAGCATGGGGAAACTCGACTATCATAAGAGATAAGAAATCGGTTAAATTAGGGCAAAGTTTAAAACTTTAAAAATTTTTGTTGGTTTCTGAGATTTTTGAAACAAAGTGATATTTTGAAATTTCGTTTTTTATCTTGTCTTTCGAAGACCGATAAACGTAGGCGTTTCTAATTCAGACATTATTAAGACACTGTTTTACAAGGAAACCAAATGTGCCATCCATTTCTCCAAGGCATTCTATTTATTCAAAAGTTACGGAAATTTTACTTGTGATAAGATTTTAATGTTCTCTAGTGATTTAGCAAATGCATTGTATATTGCTTCGCTGCTACATTCTTGGAGTCTTTTACAGACTAGTAAATAAGGGTGTGATGGTCTTTTCGATGTCAGTATCCGTACTAGAATAGACACAATTGAATTTTTTTTAGTATCTGTAGTTTCACCCATAGTTAGCCACAGCTTTTCATTCTTTACTGCGTTTTTTACTTAATTGTCCATTTTTTCGCGCACTGACGGTAAATGATTATGGAGTGCATATGGACTTGGCAATTTCCACGTAGGATTGTATTTCTTCCAAAACTGACGAAATATTTTCTCTCCAATTTTTCCAGTTGTACATTACAAGCGCTTAACATAATACTTAAATCACATAAAAGTTCATTATACGGTGTCTTTCCGGTTTGTTTAAATTTGTGTGTTGCACTCTGCACATGTTTTCTGCACAACCTTCGATTCCAATACAACAAACTTTTTTCGCGCACTAAACACAACATCCCAGTCCCTTTATAGATTAAATCGGAGAACTGCCATAAAAATTGGTTTGCCTTCTTATTTGGTTTGGTGATTTAATCCAGGCAGCATCCTGCCAAGTTTGTCTAAAATCATGGAAAAAATTACCTGTAGTCAAATAAATCGATTTTTAAGTGATAACATTATTCTGCCTGCGACGCAATCGGGGTTTAAGTCTGGTTATAGCTGTGAAACAGCTCTTCTCAATATTATAGATGATATCGTTAGGACTACCGATGACGGCCAGATTACTGCGCTTTTGGATTACTTATATCTTATTGGATTACACTAAGGCATTGGATACTATTTCTCACTCCATGCTTACGCCTAAACTTCATTATATCGATTTTAACTCAAATGCCCTTAATTTGATTAAAAGTTACTTGCATGATCGTTCGCAAGTTGTGAGAGTTTCGGGTCGGACATCTGGCTGTAGACGAATCGAAAGCGGTGTGCCCCAGGGTTCAATTTTGGGCCCACTCTTATTCACACTTTATACTTTCGATTTTACTAGTCAACTTAAGTTCTGTAAAGCCCATATGTACGCCGACGATACCCAGATGTATCATTCCTTTGCCCCAACACGATTTACTACGGCTGTTAGAGAAATTAATGACGATCTTGAAATACTGCATTCTACTCGTATATCATCTAAACACTCATTACATTTAAACCCGGATAAGTCAGGTGTTTTACTATTTGGTAATAAAAACGACAAATCGAAACTACAACATGATGTTGACTGTGTGGTTGGGGGTAGAGGGATGCACATCAGCGAAGAAGTCCGGAGTCTAGGTGTGTCGATAGACTTTTCTCTCAGATTCAGGCATCATATTTCTAACTGTCTTAATAGAGCTTATTATAGTCTGCGGTTACTGTATCCTCATAGATCTTATTTGAACTACAAGACTCTGTGATACTCTCCTGCTGTCTCACTTTAATTATTGCTCTACTCTATATGGACCTTGTTTGGATGGCGAGACCTCTCGCAAAATACAACGAGTACAAAACTCATGTGTTCGATTCATTTGCGGTCTACGTAAATACGGCCATATCTCTGGATCTTTCGCTCAGTTGCCGTGGTTGAATATGGCCTACCGGCGTAGATTGCTCTCGTCGACTTTGTTTCACAAAACTATCGTTAATCGCCAGCCTGATTACCTATACAAGCGTGCCGGTTTTCGCCATCAAATTTATTGTAGGCACTTGCGTCCTGGTGGAAGACTGATCACGCCTCCATCTCTTCGGACCGCTATGTTTGAACGAGGATTTTCATACAGTATTTACAAAATTTACACCGCGATTTCTGATACATTTAAGAATT
Organism: Popillia japonica; assembly: GCA_004785975.1. Classification (NCBI taxonomy): domain Eukaryota; kingdom Metazoa; phylum Arthropoda; class Insecta; order Coleoptera; family Scarabaeidae; genus Popillia; species Popillia japonica. Next base: position 7,907 of record SMLS01073899.1, read on the forward strand.
AATTTGAGGAACTTTAAGAAGCATTTAAAGGAATATCTTCTAGTTGAATACAGGAGGGGCCTTTGACCGTGCGTTTGTAATCGTTAGTGTGCGTCTGTTGAACTTATTTTGTGTTAAGTACCTACTACTGGTGTCGTTGTTGATTTGATATGTCATATCTTGATTTACGGTGCACAGCACAGAGATTAGTTTTAAGGTAGGTCTTAGGCAAGTGTTCTTTCTTGTTCTTTTTTTTAGGTCTTGGGCTGGGTTGTTTTATGTTATTATTATTTGTATTATTGTTTACTTTGTTAATCACGTTACATACGAAGAAATAAAGGCCATTATTATTATTATTATTAGCAAACAAACACGTTAAAGCATTTTCACGAACTTTGTGCGTTTTAAATAAGTGGCAACCGAATTATAAGTACGAGTACTTGCAATGCATAATCAAGCAACAATACCGTACGATGATGATTAGAATCCTATCATTACTATTTCGTGCGATCTAGTGGAGATTTATAAATATGGTAGGTCGGTTAAGATACAAAAGATTTGCAAGTGCTTGACCAAATATGTTCAGTGTTTTAGCAATTCAGTATTATTGATTACATGTTTATTACATATGGCTGTTTATTACTTATATTATTAATGGGTGAAATATCGGGTTCGTTTGCTAGAGGTTATCGTTTTCGTATATTTTGGCTTTCGCTTAGTTTGACTTCTCTGCCGGACAGGTTGAATAAAAATAGCTAAAACCTACAGCTTGAGCAGAAATCTTTATAGATTTTACAAATAAATCAAATAATTAATATGAAAGTTCACTCTAGATACAAAGAAAAATTAATATTGGCTACAACATTTTTCATAATTAATTATATCTTTAGAAGTGATGTAAGCATTCTGGACTAATCATTCTAAAATAAAGCTGCATTTGCGCAAGACTTGATCAGGTTTACTTAAAAACTTTGTAATCTGAATATTTGTTGCAGATTTATTTAGAGTTATATATCGTTACATGCTATGCACCTTTACGTTGTAGAAAGCTTCTGTGAATTTCTTCTGTTTTATTTACATTTAAGAGTGTTTTAATACCTTCCTATCTGATACATCTAAATTTTAGTAAACAAGCAACGGATGGCGCAGTAAAGTAAAGCTTTTGAAACTACAATGCAACTACATTGCAACTTTTGCTTGCCTGCAAATTTACAAACCAGCTAGGTTCAACGATACAGTGATGAGAAGTATTGTCAAACTTCTTATTTTTGTTGATTCACATGAATGCGTATACAGGCTGTCAAATAAACAGTGTCGGAATAAGCAGCATAAAACTAATGTTATAAGAAAAGTAAATCCAAAACAAATTATGATCATGAATTAAAATAATTTTTGCTTTAATAATTACGAAATTTTATTAAATATATTTTGTTAAATCCTGGTCTAACACGTGTGTACAAGAAAAACAGTACAGTGCAATTAAATGTTTAATGTACCCTGTGAATGAATTTGTTTACGTAGCACTTTTGCTGCGCTATCAATTGCACATATGATCTTCTTACAATATTTTATGTATAATTAGGCCACACATCTACTACAGATTTTTTTATTTCCATTTATTTTATTGTCGTAGGAATTTGCTCTTTTTGTTCTTTCCCTTACAGACATTTTCGTTATTAAAGTACCGCTATTATTACATAATAATCTGTTAATTAATAGTTATACATTTTAGTTATATATTTTACACATTGTGAATAAAATTATTATTTAAGATTGCGTTCGCGGTTTGTAGTTTTTTTTCTATTCGAATAATTCATGGTAGTCTTGAAAAGAACTGTATGGTGAGAAACAAGACAAAATCTTAGAGCAGTGGATGCTCAAAACGACCACCATGATCTCGGATGCACGCTTCTCTACGACGGCAAAAATTATCACGTACCGCTTGAAAAGTAGGCATCTCCTGACGGATAAGCTGGGCCGCTGTGACAACACCGTTTCGAAGATCCTCGCCGTCTAAAATTTCCTGCCGACGATCATAAACAAGGTTTTTCATATATTCTTACAGGAAAAGGTCCAGCGGATTTCTGGTTTAAATGTTCCGGCATAGGTCGGGTAAATTGGGGAGGTGCCCCGTCGTGCATGAACGACATTTGCTGTGGTACATCTAGTGGTATGTCGTCCAAGTACTTAGTAAAAAGTACTTAGGCAATGTACATATTTTGCCGAAAATTGAAATAACCTACCGCATTTAATCTTGGTCAAGTTCATACGACCCAAATAAATGATCGCCCAACATTCCGGCTTATGCATTCTGCAATTCTGGTAGATATCATGTGGATTTTCATCTGCCCAGTGACGAAAATTTTGGTAATTCAATACACTATCCTTTGTGATGCAGCATTCGTCCGTAAACACGATCACGGATCGAAGATTTAGAAGACAAATTTCTATTTGACGAAATCATTCATAAAAGGCAACCGTCGAGGAAAATCATTTGCTGAACGACATTGGACTTCCTGTGTGTGATACGGATGCAGTAAATTACTCCGCAAAATGTAGTACACAGTACCATGGGAAATATATCATTGTCTCGCGGCAGTTCTCGTACATACCTATCCCCGGATTTATTCCTACGAGGGGAAGATTTCGTTCCGTTTGCTGCATTCGACGTGATCTCTGCGGTCCACGACCTTCATAGCACGGCATTACTGTGCCCATATACCGTATCCGCTGTAGAACTCATAATGTGGTAGCGCAGGGATGCCCACGGTGAGGAAATCGTTCTCGGTAGAGATGTTTACCTCCTCCAAGATTTTGTACACTTTCTCCGTAGATTAAAATTATGTACAGGGACTCAATGAATGCCTGTGAATTACCTAACTTTCTGCCTGTGTTGGCCGAATTGCGATTCAAAAATATTATTTTCTTATGACTGCGTAGAAATCAAGTCGTTATATTTTGGAATTTAGGTTTCCATGCGATTAGCTTTAGCCTCCTTTATTTTCATACACTATTCACTAGACATCTTGCATAAACAGAAATTTGTTTTTTCGTGGAATAAAATAGCATGCAGTAAGTATTGGACATATTTGTGTTATAACCAGTGTGCACTGTCTGTAAATCTTTATTAATCTAGACCAATATCTTCATTCTATAAGCAAGCAAAGTAATAAATATTTAAAAACCAACATTTAGTGAACTTTACCCACAAGAGAAGTTACAGTGTATTTGATCCAATAATTTATTTCAACTCTCATCAGCTCTTGTGATTCCCAGTCATACTAATCATTGCAGTTTGTGCAGCTTACTTTGTGCTGTCCTTTCGTTGATTTTTGGCCACCATACTAGGTTAGCGTACGTGACCATGTGTTTCACAACGATTTAATATAACCAGTATATCATTTTTGGTTGAAGACCTCAAGTTTTTCTAAAAAGTGTTTGACACGACCAAAAAGCCATTGTAGTCCTTTGGAGAAGGAGTAGTTTAGTTGTACACCATTTAGAAATACTGCCCCCAGCGAATATTTTCTTCTATTGGTAAATGCGACAACAACGATTTGACTTGGGGTGACACAATGTCCTTCCCCACTGCACCAGCTGCTGATGTTGTTAAGGGCTTGTTGCGTTAGGTCAGTAATAACCTTTTCATGTTTGTGCTTTATTGTTACGACTAGGTCATTGACATACCCCTGTACCTTAAAGCCTTTTCTATTGCAAAGAAAAGCAGATCGTCAATGACCAGGGACCACAGCAGGGATGAACCCCTCTTGGAGGCACCCTCCGACCTATCTGAAGGCCACCGAGCCACGGCTCACGTGCGCTGTTATTGTGCGGTTTCCAAACATTGTTTGTGTTCACCTAATTGTGGAAGGTTCCTGGTCCCTAAGGATAATTACTGCAGAGTATATAAAAAGCAATTATAATAAGAAACTCAGACCATCATTCTCGTATTAAATACTAACTATTGTATTGTCTTGTATTGTTTTATACAATGGAAAACAATAAATTTAAAACTTTAAGATATTTAAACCTGGAATACGCTGCGCTGTATAGATTTTATCGATCCTTACATCTTCAGGCAAATTTAATTCAAGGTAGGTTCATATTAATAATTATTAGATAAATATGTATGACGGTTGCGGCAACGGCTGAACAAGAAAGTTGCTTCCCTTAATAACAGCATAATTTAAGAAGTTAAGATTCGATACACCCCAAAACGAAGATTTACATTTTCCTGTTCAAAATGTTTCGTTTCCCGCACATTATCACTGAGCAACCCTCGTTCGGTTTAAACTTATAATGGAAAATTGCCTATCTCGAGGAATTACTTTAAACATAACATCCTGTAGAGGCAAGAAATATATGTAGGTATAAGGTTGTTTGATCCATACTGTAATTTGTCTACTTCTACCTATGCGAACGTCGTAGATAGTGTAAAATATTTTTAGCGTGATATCAATACGGATATCAATCAAATCTATTTAAGGCTAGCTTAATCTAACGTCAACATTGTGAATAAAGCTGTTTAGTTGATATTACAACACTATTGATATTTTATCAATGCCGTTCTTTTGTTTTAAATAGCAAATATTTTAAATTGTAAAAATCTCCTTTTTGTCAATAGTAAGCATAAATTCGAGCACGAATTCTCTGAAAAATGGAAAAACTATGGCGCCTCAGTGTGGCAGTGAAATTGTTCTCTGAAAGAAACAGCTTCGTTTACTTATTCTTCTCGGCAATATGCAAATTAACAAGATAGAATCGGTTTGGATTTACGAAAATATACGTATATGAATTTTTCTGACCTTTTATGCAGTTATCCTATTTTCCTGATATTTTTTCCACTTCTAGGTCAATTGAAGCACTATCAATTCGATGAAAGATCAATTTATTCGAGAACCTGTACAATTTATTAGGTTTTCGTTTTAGTAGAATTGACATTTAATTCGTGTCAATTAATAGCCGAGGCTATCAACAAAATTATCTAAAGACAAAGGAATTCATTGCTATATGTATAGGATTATGTTTACAATGGCTTCGACAATTTAAGATATTTTTGAAATGTAATTTTATAATCATAAGAATAATGATTCCTATATCGATATACATTTGTCACGCTTTAATAATTCTATTCAATGACTAGCGAAAAATATGGCAAGAAAAAGGTAGTCAAGAGCTTAATTTGATAAGATTCAGACGTGATTAGGTGATTAAATTATTATGAATAATACTTAAATTTTCAATATCTGTTCTAAAATTGATCGCGATATTTTCTTTTTTAATGATCATTTCATATATTAACCTCTTTTGATAACTATTTTCTTTTTTTTTAATCTTAACATTTTCAAACTCAAAGTTATTTTGTAGTTTTTTAGAATGTTTGGACAAAGTGGTTTCGGCGGTTATGTTATCCGTTACAGTGCATTGACGATTATAGAGGGGCTTTCTTAAGTATTGTCTAGTTTGACCGATGTAACATTTACCACACTCTTTGCATTCTAATTTATATACGACATTACTTTGATTATCTTTTTTAATCTTAGTTTTTAAATTTGTAAACAACTGTCTGTTATTCTTTGGTGTAAATTTAATGTTTATATCTGATTTTTTAAATTCGTATTTAATTTTGTCACTTAAGTCGTTGATGTATGGACTTATGTGGTATACTTTACTATATTTGTTTAGTGACTATGTTGTATATTTTATGAATTCGTGTTTTTAAATTAATTTTTTGTAAAATTCTTTTGGATATTTTTGTTTAAAATTGATCTAACGTTGATTAAATTCCCTTTCTTAAAATTAGAATGTGCTAATTTAATAGCCTGGTAAACTAAACTATTAATTACGCTTTTTTTTTAATTTACCGAAGTGTTTGAAATCTCGTTTAAGTGTCTGTTGCTATCAGTATCTTTTATGTACCAATTTGTTTTTATGTCCGTCTTATTATGTATTATCTTAACATTAAAAAAAAATATAGAATTTAGATTTTCTCTTACAACCGTAAATTTTAATCTATCCTGATTGAAATGAAATGTGTGTATAACATGATCAATTTTATCTAACGGTATGCATCTACAATACCCCTTGTAAAATTCAAGGTGACAATTTAGTTTATTTAATGAATCTTGCTCAAGATCCGCCATTACTAAATTGGCTATTATAGCAGATAATGGAGAACCCATTACAGTTCTAAAAATTTGTTTGTATATTTTGTCGTTGTACTGAAAGTAGGTAGCATTTAAGCAAAGTTTTGCAGCCAACATAAATTCCTTTTTTGATAAATTTCTATAATTTTTTATTAAATCCCATTTTTTATCTATACTAGTTAAAGCTAAATCTATAGGTATATTAGTGAATAGTGATACCATATATAAACTAATTAATTGGTCATTAACTGATACCGTTTTTTTTTTATTTACGAATTCTGGAAGGAAAAGTGCCTCTCTTAATAGTAATTGGATTTATAAATTTCTCTTGAAACGTAAACAACAAGCTACTTGTTAGAATGTCAAAGTTAAGAACGCTTACGGACTTTCTAACTGGTTACCGCCAGTAATTTTTCCAAAAAATGACCAAAGAAGATCTAAAAATGTATAAATTTTGCGAACTTAGCGCCCGAATTGCTAATTATATAGATACTGTGTAACCGCGTATCGGACAGCCAGGGTGCCCTCAAGGCCCTACAAGCTGTCAAGTTTGATTCTGAAGTAGTTTTAAACTGCCACAGAAAGCTGAAACAACTGGCTGAACTTCACAGCATTACACTGAGATGGGTGCCGGGCCACTCCGAGATCAGGGGGAATGAAATTGCTGACGAGTTAGCCAGAGCGGCCAGCGAACGACTACACATAGGTCCGGAACCGACGTGTGGGAGTTCCTACGGTTGCGTGAAGGCTTTCGTCAGAACTCAGCTCGCTGCCGGACACCGATCCCACTGAAGGGGACTGTCTGGAATGAGACACTGCAAAATCCAGGATGTTCACCCGTACCAGGACAGGCTACGTAAAGCCGTCTCTATGAGCAGGCCCAGGCTAAGGATGCTAAGAGGCTGACTGGGCACTGCACACTGAACAAACACCTGTTTCGCATGGGCTTAGCAAATTCTCCCCAGTGCAGAAGCTGCGGGGTCGTGGAGAAAACTCCCGTGCATCTCCTTTCCGACTGCCCTGCATGGGACATGGAAAGGCGGAGCTACTTTGGGGTCGCGAGATTGGACCCAAACTAGAGAAACTAACTCTCGACCAGTTCGCACACATTTTCTCACATGTGCAACCGGGTTGGAGGGCCTAAACGATATAGGGGCACAATAGGTCTTTTTGGCCGCGTGGCCGTACGGAATCACCCGCCCATGGGACAATAAAAAAACCGCCTAAGATTAGGTTTAACAAAAACAAGTTGAATGGGAAATGACATGGCATCTAATTTAAGAATATTTAAAAGATATTGATTAAACTGGGAAAAGAGTGTTTAATGCGAATGCGAATACCTTCAAACGCGTTTACTGTAGATCCTTGTGCTATCAGATTGGTTGTTATTAAATTAACTGAAACAAGAAAAGTATAAAAATAAAACTAATCAAATAAATAAAAGTTTGTACGAATAGAACTGTTTTTTAGCTGTGCAACGACCTGGGGTAAAATGGAATTAAAGTAGTTAGAGGCACGGTTGATTAAAATTCGGATGCCCCAACAACAAAAATATCAACTAAATACCTTAAAAATATTTTTACGTAACCTAAATAATGCGAGATAGTTACTAGTAAAGGTTAAGGTTTAAGGTTAGTAAAGGTCTTAAAATTGGGTAGCAAAAATGAAAAATAAAAAAGTGGTTGTTTTGATCTACAAAATAAGAACTTAAACCGTAATTATTTGCTTTGTAGGTACTTAATTTATTAATGCTAATACATAAAAACATTAGTATCTAGTAAGAGAATAAGATAATTCGCCGATATCGGCAGAACTTGTGTGAAGCTCTGAAAGGAGTCCAAAAATTGTGGTCCAAAAATTAATATCTGAAGTAATGCATCCTGAATGCATGCTTTGGTACGAAAAAGATGTTAAAAATAAGACACAAGTAACAGTAGAACTAAGCATATGTACATAGATACTTATAAAAATTCTAGGAGAAACTTAAAATCACTTGAAAACTTAAAACCGGGAAGTTAATAAATCGCAAAAGATATAATTAGCCACATTGCCGATAAAAGAAATCAGTAGTAATATCTAAGTCAACCAAAACTAAAATTCTCTCAGAGAATAAGTAGACCAGAACTGAAATAACAAGGTTAACAAACTCTTTGAAATGTCAATAAGTTAAAATAACATTTTTGTTGGGCCAAAGGAATGTTGGCGAAATTTGAAAGCTGAGGAGGAATGAAAGGAACGCTAGATACACTAATAACTACATAACAATTAAACCGTAAAATAGAACATAAAAACCAAAACTGATGAGAAAAAAGAGAATTTGCAAACAAGAAAACAGAGATGACGTAGAAGGAAGCTTATATACCACAAATCTAGTATATCGAAATCGATCAGAGATAAGACGGACTAGATAATTTTTCGACGGTCATAACAACCATAATTACCAACGTCCGGGTTTTTACATCATAGTACTGTAAATATATAGATACAAACAAAAAGTAAAGTACAATAAAGCACAAAAAATAAATAAATAAAAAAAAGAAACTACAGTCAAAGTCAAAAATTTTCGGCTTCTAGCGTGGTTCACACGTCGAAGTACCGCTACCTTTGACTTCTTTTACCTACGTTTCATTCCTGTAGAAGCCACTTACATTGGTTAGGAAATGTAGAGTTTGCAGTTGCTTTTCTTTGTTTCTTTATTATTTGGGTTTATTTTTTTGTTTCTATGTATGTATCTACACTTCAAATGACGCCGGCCAAGTCGGCACACATATTAGGGGCTCGGACTATGGAATCCTTGGATATCATTAATGCTAATTGAGATAGATACAACAAATTGTGCTACAAACGTCATTGATTAGGTAGGTAATACAAACGTACATACGATGTATTCAAAAAGTACAAACAAGTGGCTGTGAATTCAGTATGTAGCAACACATTGGCACTATCAATACTATAACCCGAGCATCGTTAGTTAATATTAAATTCTGTTAATATCTCGACTTTGCATCAAATAATAAAAATACAGTCTTCATCCTTTTACATATAAAAAAACCCTAGTGTCAATACTTAAAGACTAATATCAACGCAACGCATTGGAGTCGTTTGCAGGGAGACAATGAACTTGTTTCTTAATCGAAAATCTATAACTACACAAATCAAAAAGACAGACTTGTTTAATGAATTGTTCTCGGCAAATGGTAATATTACGAAATTTTCACGTATTATGCCTAACAGCCGTTTGTTATTCATTCCTTTGTGGATTGTATACTGTCTCCATAATGTTGAAAATGATTACTAATTGCGGGTTAAATAAACTGAATGGAAGCGGCAATAATCACTCCCGCAAATATTACTCCTTCCGTTTCATTAAAGAAATTTATCTGATTTTCTGACGGTAGTAGAAATTTGTATTCAATTTACAAAGAATGTAATTAAATCAACGTCAAACATATCTCTATCTTCACTCGGAACGTAGCAGAATAATTTACATAGATAACATTCCGAGACTACCCTGGATTTTACCAACTTTACTACTACAGAAACCACAAAACACGCCCAGATTAGATACAAACCAAACATTTTCATTTTATTCCGTTTCAACGTCTCCTGTACACATTTTTACGACAGCAATTCGTGTATAAGTCATGTAAACATTGTTTTAATGAATCTAACCGATATTTAACATTTTACGAGCTATTTCTCGAGTTTATTTCTTCTCTTGAAACCTGGTCACATTTAATAGTGCGCGCTTTACTTGTATATAATACCGTAATCAATACAGTTAAACCAGTCCGACGACTCCATCAAAATATACTATTCCGTTGTACCATACAGTTTTCCGAAACTAAAAGCTACTTAGAATTCAAGACACCTAGACATCCAAATCTTAAATATATTTAGACATGAACTGATTTATGTTTGCCAGAAAATACGTCTAGAACGATTTGTTATAAACCGCAGATATTTTTGGTCGAATATACAGTGTGTCCCCGGATCGACGCATGAATAGGTAAAAAATTTTTGAGTTGAAATTTCATCTTCTGGGGTTCAGCCCTGCTTGCATAGAAACTAATTTGTGCCATACTTTTAGTTTTGAAAAATCAAGCATGCCTTGAAAATGTACAAAAAGTGCTTTTTCTGTAGGAGATACGACAAAATGTTATTAAGAAAAATTGTTCAGATTGACAAATTACGCAAGTGTGCAAAATTTCAACAAGATCGGTTTACTTCATCGTTTATTAGATATGAATATAAAAAATGACAAAACTCGAACAATTCACTTCGTTGAAACAAAAATATCAAAATTCACATAATCTGAAATATCTATTCATTCAATAAGTCCACCGCCTTTATTCGCACATTCCTCAATTTTGGTCCGAAATGCATTGAACGCTGCTCTTATCTCCTCAAGGGAAATTGAATTTACTGCATCTCTAATGCGATTCTTTAATACCTCTACATCATTTGGAATCCTATTCGAATATACTATTTGTTTTATCCGACCCCAAAAGAAAAAATCCATTATTGTTAGATCAGGAGATTTGGGCGGCCATAAAATGTGACCAGCATTGGCTATCCATTTTTCTTGAAAATGCTGATTCAGCCATTCACAAACTCCCAAAGTCGAGTGGGCAGGACAACCGTCGTGTTGAAAATATGAAAAACATCTTGCTTCGTATGGCAGTTCGTCCACAAACCAATTCAAAATATTTAAATATGTATGCTGATTAAGTCTTCCCTCAATAAAATATGGTCCAATTACACCACAACGATAGGAAACTGCACACCAGACGTTAACCTTTTTAAAATATTGGCGCTTAGAATTTATTACATAATCGGGATTCTGTTCAGACCAATATCGACAATTCTGTGAGGAAGGCACACCATTAGTAGTAAAAGTTGATTCATCTGAGAAAATAATATTTCTTTGGAAATCCCGATCCTCCAGAATTTTCTCACCCAAAGTGAGACAAAATTCCAACCTTCGGGCTTCATCCCCCTCTTCTAACGTGTGAAGAAATCTGACTTTATATGGTTTAACCTTTCTTGCTTTATAAACGCGTTGCAAATGTGATCTGCTAATGAGAGTCTGTTCTGATCGCTTTCTTAGTGACAGTTTGGGTTGTTCACGTAATGAATCCATTGCTAACACAGTACTTATGTCATCTTCATCAAAGTTTTTCTTTTTTTTTGGTATATTATGTACACTGCCGGTAGTCAGAAATTTTTTAACCAGTCTGGATGCTGTAGATTGGACCAATACTGTGTTTGGAAACTTCACATTAAATAGTCTAATAACCGCTGGAATAGATAATTCTCCTATACCATAACACTGAATTAAGTAGATCCGTTCTGGTAGAGCAAGCATAACTTTTGTGATATTTCGCAGTGATATTTACGAATTTTGAGATCAATTTTAGACCACAGAAAACACTACGTCAATTTAGAATTAACTATTTTTGACAAGTGTCAAAACGTTATTTTATTTTTATCTTCTTACATTCATAGCACACTATGCGTTTTGGAAAATAAGGCAACACATACATTTCCAAGACATACTTGATCTAGTTGAAATTTTGCACATTTGCATAATTTATCAATCTGAACATTTTTTCTTAATAACATTTTGTCGTATCTCCTACAGAAAAAGCACTTTATTAATGGGGAAAATTACTTTTGTGTAAATTACCAAGGCATGCTTGATCTTGTTGAAATTTTGCACACTTGCGTAATTTGTCAATCTGAACAACTTTTCTTAATAATATTTTGTCATATCTCCTACAGGAAAAGCACTTTTCGTACATTTTCAAGGCATGTTTGATTATTCAAAACAAAAAGTATGGCACAAATTAGTTTCTGTCCAAGCAGGGCTGAACCCCAGAAGATGAAATTTCAACTCAAAAATTTTCAGACTTTTTTACCTATTCATGCGTCGATCCGGGGACACACTGTATACGTATTATTTAGTTTGCATTACCAATAGTAACGATGTTTCAATTAGATTTGTAGTTGGAACTTGTTCAAAAGGGTTATAATTTGTATTTGGTGGAGACTATGTTTTTGGCTATTTTCTCTTCCATCTATAATTAACTGTGTATATACTCAGTGACACTAGAAGTGTTACACCCCGAAGGAATCATTTGTTTGACTTGATTTTTTTGGCAATATAATAGTTTTACATCAGAAACGAAACGAGAACATTTGTAAGGAATTTTATCAATATGTAACACGAAAAAAGAAGAAGAAGAGAAGAAGAACAAAAGAATTAATAATGTGTTCGGCGACCCCGTAGCTGAGTACAGTCCTGTAACCGTCTAGGCATAGAGAAAATGAGATGGTCGATATCATGGCATCTCGTTCCAATCAACTTGAACTTAGTTGATTAACTGCGCCGAAGTTTGTGGATGATAGTGCAGTCTTCTTACCATCATATCCAACACATGTTCGATGCGGTTTAAATCGGAGTAACTGGCTGGCCACGGCAAAATATTAACGCCTGCTTCTTGGAGAAAGACTATAGTTCGACGAGCAATATGAGGACGTGCATTGTCTTGCTGAAAAATGGCGTGTGGGTGGCCATTTAGATAAGGTAGTAAAATAGCTTACAACATCACTAATATAACGCGCAGCTGTCAGACTAACAGAAGTGGTGATCAGTTACCATACGCAATAACCCTCCAAACCATTACTCCAACAGTCCTGTGAACATGCCTCTCAAGAGCAGACCCATTATCCCTTCGCTCTCAACGCCGCACAGTGGTTCAGAGACGGCAAAAAATCAGTTTTGGAAATTGGTGAATTTGTGTTATAATTATTGTAAATGGAATCGCTTGCAAAATAAAATTCAAGCAGACTTTTCATAATTAGCTCCGCTTGCCTCCTGCTTGAAATTCAGCTTACCTAATTGCTAATTATATGTAGTATTTGTTGTATAAATTTCAGCTGCTACTTTCTGCTACTTTGGAAGATAATGTGCTTTTAGTAGACGTAGGCGCAATTATTAGCAATTGAAATACTGTCATTTCATATTGAAACATGACAGATTTCATAAGCATCTTTAGATTGTGTACTTGCGTGATGTGATTATGGAAAATTAATTCCGAAAAAAAATTCTATTTACTGTTACAGGAACAGAATTGGGTTTGTAAATAAAATAACGTAAAGTACTGTTTTAGCCTTTGTGACGTTTCGGAGTTTATTGCTCCATCTTCAGACCTATGTGACATGATACATAGAATTACACCTTAGAATTAATGAAAAA
>SMLS01073900.1:0-10207 GCA_004785975.1 Popillia japonica
TTAGGAATCACAATTGCTACAAGTTCCTCGAAATTTACCACACCAGTTTCAAATTGATTGAATCGGAAATTAGGCATGGCGGATTTCGTAAATTTTTAAAAAAGACACAATGTTATGAGAACTGGACGAAACTCGTGTGTAAATGGTGGAACCGGTTTTGCAGGAGCGATGAGGGCGGCGATCTATTCCGGCATGACGATGACCCTATGAAAAAAAGGGTATAGGCCCTATATCTGTACGGTCCCACAAATGTCGGGAAGACATGTTTCATTTCGAAATTAATAGGCCTCCATAACGAACGGTACGTCTACTATCCCAGCCAGGACGCACGGTTCTTTATGGAGGGCTATCGCGAGAACTTCCACAAGATCATTGTGTTTGAAGAATTTAATTTAAAGACATTTGATACGTCCATGCTCAAACGGCTTTGTGAGGGTCGTACGTATAGTTACCCGGTGAAGCACGCGCCCGCTAAATTAATAACTTTTCGGGGACCCATCATTTTCATTTCAAATTTTCACGAAATTTTAGATCCTGCATTTAGATCACGATTAGAAATTGTTTACGCTGATGTACCATTTTGGACGGGGAGACCGGCCGTGCTTCCCCGAGAAAATGGTGACGAAGATAATGATGACGATTATGAGATGGTGGCGGAGGTGGTTGATAACGCTGCTGATGATGATGGAATGATGATGATGGTGGATAGTGTAAATGATTTAACAGTTGGAGCTGATGATGATGAGCAGCAGCAGCATCAACAATAGACACAAATACAACAACAACAACAAAACATTTCATCATCGGATGATGATTTTGTTGAACAACAACCATCGATATCATATTCACCCATGTGGTCCAAAACATCAATGGCATCTTCGTATTCGTCGTCGTCATTGTTGTCGTCGTCGTTGTCAAAACGAAAACGACGACGAATTATGTTTTTATCCTGTCTGTCTATTTGTATGTTCTATAAAATTATGTTATGCTGTTGTAAAAAAAAATGTTATAACCCATAAGTTGATTTTGTATGCGTTCAAATGAAATTATTATTATGTTAATGATTGTAAACGTGCAAAAAAAAACAGGTATTTGTGATAGTTTGTTATAACTATTTATGATAAATATCAATATCCGTATGTTATTTTAAAATTTAAAAACTACATTTTCGACACCATCATTTATATTGATCTAATTGTTGCTATATGTAATAATTAACAATAAGTTATAAATGTGTGTATGTATGTATGTATTTGTGTGTGTGATCAATTAAGAACAAATATTGAAAAATCATAACAGATAATCATAACACTCACGTCGTGTAATATGCAACCAACAATACAAGATTGTAATACGGTTAATTATGATATTGTATTGAGAATAGATAAATACTTATTTTATGTTCGGTAGGATTAATAACATCACCACCACAATATATATTAATTATAGCAGGTATATCAGATTTAGATGCATATCCATTTGTAATCTACTATATTTGTCAAAATTTAACAAAATTAACAATTCAAACGAAAATACCTTATATACATAGAAAACAAACATATTTAACGAATTTTACTTTGAAACTATAACTGCTATTACAAATCTTAATAATAGTACATATTACATATACCTATATACACATTGAAAGCTATAATCAAATATTTTCATTTTAGAAAAAAAAACACGCAGAACATTAAGTCTTCCTCCTACAAATAAGAAATAGACAATATATTAAACCACCTCCTTAAAATATGATACGCACGACTTAAATATGCGTTGGCGCCGGCCCAAAAGAAAGTACAGATCCCAAAGATAAGTACACAATCAACAAAACACAACGGAAACCGCAACGCACCTACCTGCTACCCTTAAATTTGTTGCCTCTCATTCGGAGCGCCTGCCAGCTGCTGTGGAGACGGCGTGGTTCGAAAAGAATAGTTCGAGACGTCAGTACCCAAAAGTAAGAAAAAGGCGCCACTCAATTTAATTTAAGCTCCGTCGAGGTCGTTGAGTAAATTGAGAACCTCTGAGGTGGGACGGGAGAGTAGTGGGTAGGGTTCGAGCGCACGGTATTGAAATAGCAAAAAAAGTCGACCGAAATCAATTAGGTGAGTCACGAGACCGGAGTTACTCTAATTTATACGAGGGTGAGCTATCATAAAAAAAACACAGGTCCACCTTCAAGTTGTAAAGTAAGTATATTTACAAAAATTAAAATATCGTTTGGTGTGCTTTCCCCCGAAATAAGGTAGGCAACCACCAGAACAAATTCCGAACGTATCCCATGGGTTGTTATTCAAAGTACAGATAAAGAAAATCGTACAAAATTACTAAATTTTCCGCAACAGTACCGTGGTGCACCAGAGTTTGCCGCTTACAACAATCGTTTACAAAATCAAAAATATAAGCCAACCCGTTACACAAGGTTTATATCGGTACCAAATACTACAACAGTTCTAAAGCTAAAATGCACTTGGTGCCAACGAATAGTCCCCACTGTTAAGTTACAAAATACCTATACAAAAAAAACTAACAGGCCTGCACGGCCGAAAAAACAAACACCGGGCTAGGTGAAGCCCAACCTGGTGGATTTACTAACAATCCAAGAAATACGTGCTACCAAAATGCAGCGTTTAATCATCAACTGTGTGGCTTAAGGCCCAACGAGTATTAAAGACTATGCCGGAGGGGCTCAAAATAATTAACAAGAAAATTTACTATTAAAAATTAAAATTTAGACCTCTGACCTTGAACGTAGACTTCTACAATTTCACACAAAATATTACTGATAGCTCGATGGTACGATGGTGTCTACAAGTCCGGTTGATTCCCACGCTGAACTGGGATCTCCACGGAAAAGAAAAAAAAACTCACTCCCAATCTACCTCGTGCACCCAGCTCAGACTTGTAGCGACGCTAACGATCCTATACGTTGTACACCTTACCCAAAATTTATGTACAGGGATTCACCAAAAATAAATTTTCGTCGAGAAAGATAATGCCCTTTACTAGAACCTCTAAAAGAAACATATAAGATTGACAAATCTAATAAGAAAAGAAAGGAAAGGACTGCTTACCGAATTAAATTCGAGGCGAACCAAAAACGAGACGCAAAACGGACTTCAAGATGGACGCTAAGATGCTTGAGCGGCGAAGAAAGAACAATGGCCACTCACAATGTGCTAATAATCCAATCCGCCCAACGGCGTCATATCAACGGATATTTACCAACGCAAATCGCTAACAACAGAGAGAAAACGCCAACTGATGGCTTTAAGAGCAAATGTTTATATTCCCTAAATTAGCATCGGCTGTTAATAAATAAATGCATCCATCAAAAACGATAGGACTCGCCTGACAAAAATAATCCATTCGTAGAGTGTAAGATCACTCTACGCAGTCTCACCTACAGTAAAAAAAGGAAATATAGCCGCAAGATGAAATATGCATCAGTCTTCACAGACCATCTGAAACAGACCTGTATTACTAACAAAAGACCTTACACAGTCACGTAGCAGGTAAAATTATATGGTAGGCTAAGTTCGCAGTATATTAAAGCGAAATCTTTTAGGTCACCAAAATAAAACGTAACAAATATCAATTTGTAAATATGTGTACTTATAATTAAAAAAAAAACACTATATATACAAACACATTGATAAATATATGTACATGAGTAGGGTAAATCGACCAGTGAGTGAACAATGACCAGTAAATGAACGAAAGTGTAGTTTTTTGCGATTAATAAGGCGCCCGTCTTTCAAACGTCACTCTTATTTTTCTTTCGTTTTGGCTGCGCCTGGGCTTTAGATGGTTCATTCAGTAGTTCATTTGCCCGCCTAGTGAAAAACTGTTTAAAGTCGATTGTACTGGGCAGTAGTGTGAGTGTGCGCCATATTGTAAGAGGTAAGCTTGGACATGTTCTTCTAAAAAATGCATGTAGAGATGTCAGGAAAAGAGTACTTTTGGAAATTTTACGTCAGACAAGTAGTAAATAAATAGGAGTTTTAGATTTTTGAAAAACATAATACTTAATAATGAACTTTCATGAGTTATTATGTATGTTCATGTGCTGGTTAGCGAGAATGTACGAAATCTAGTGAATGAACAGGGTGTTCATTTACTGGATTTTTAAGGTTATAAAGAATTCAAACAAAAATGTGCCTTATGTACAAGAAAAGTGCCTTGTGCTTCTCGAATAAATTAATTTCGTGATAGGCCGCAGAGAACCAGTAAATGAACACACCTCTTGATGTCGTTCATCTTCTGGATGTTGATCGTTCATTCACTGGAAAATTAACGTTTTCTATTATTTGGACGAAATAAAAAAAGGTATTGTAAGTTTGAACGCTGCCGCGAGAAAATACGGGATTCCAAAGTCTACCCTCCATAATAAAATAAATGCAAAGGTTCCCAACGTTCGCAAGATGGGTCCACAACCAGTGTTGAATGGGGACGAAGAAGCTAGATTAAAACACTGGATACTATCTAAAGCAAAGTTGGGATTTCCAATGCACCCAACCGATGTTAAAGATGCGATGCAAAAAATTTTGAAAGCCACTCATCGAACAAATCCTTTTAAAGATGACAGACCCGGTGACAAATGGTTAAAGTTATACCTAAACAGGAATCCAGAAATTGTAAAGAGAAACACAGAAATTATTTCGAAATCCCGTGCAGCAGTGACAGAAAATGCAATACGCGAATGGTTTAAGGACCTAAGAGCCTTCTTAGAAAGTGGAAATAATCTTAATATGATAGAGAATCCATTGCGAGTTTTTAATGCTGATGAAACGGGAGTGAGAACTTGTACAAAATCTGGATTGATTTTGGGTCCAGCGTCAAAAAAATTTAAAAATCTATGAAATTTCCTCGGGTAGTGAAAGAGAGTCTATTACAGTATTATGTAACTACTGTGCAGCAGGAATTGCAGCACCCCCGATGGTAATGTTTCCCTACAAACGGATTCCAGACTTAGCATTATCAGTTCCCGATGGATGGGCTATTGGACGCTCGGATACGGGTTGGATGACTGCAGCTAGTTTCTTCGAATACATAGCCAACGTTTTTTACCCATGGCTGCTGGAAAAGAATACCCCAATGCCTGTAATTCTATTCATTGACGGCCATAAATCGCACTACAATCTGGAATTATACGAGTTCTGTGTTGATAAGCAAATAATATTATATTGCGTATACCCGAACGCTACACACATTCTCCAACCGTGCGACCTGGGTATATTTCGACCATTAAAAACAGAGTGGAAGGAAGTTTGTCGCTCATACAAACAAAGAAGTAGCACATCAATAACTCGGCATAATTTTTGTGGTTTATTTAAGGAAGCATTTGATAAATCTGCCAAAGTTACTACCATACTAAATGCTTTTCGAAGTTGCGGTCTCTGCCCACTAAATGAAGATGCAGTTGATTACTCCAAATGTATCTCTTCTAGACGTCATGAAATTTTTGCCAAACCATGCAACAATGATTTAAGTCAGCAGGACTACAGCTCGTGTTTGAAAGTAATCGAGAGTTTTCTAGGTGAAACCAAAACTGCAAAATACAATAAATTATATAAGAGTCAAACCGAGCTTGATGATGGTGAGCTGTATTCTTTATGGAAAGTCTGTAAAGACAAATTTATAGAGGAAAATGGTCGAACTGAAGTTGGTAATGAAATTTTACAACAAAACGAAAATGAACCGGAAGGTATTATACCCTTTACTGAACACTTCTTGAACGATTTACCCCTTGAAATTGATGGGGTTGTATACCCACTTATTAAAGGGCACTCAGAATGCAACACACACGAGTACGATTCACTGCCAGATCAACTTACAATAACTGAAAATACATTGCCTGATTTAAGCATAGGTGATACTAATTATTGTGATATTGAAGAAAACGAAGTTCCTATCACACCTAAGTATTTGTGTGAAACTTATACCAAAGAGAATGTTTGTCAAAATATGAGGTACAAATATTAATACTGGTACAAACTTTGATGATACCAATTGTGATATTGAGGAAAACCAAGTTCCTATCACACCTGACTATTTGAATGAAATTGAAACCAAAGAGAATGTTAGCAGTCAGAATATGTGTGAAAAAAGTATTGCTACAAACACTGATGATCTTGATTCCGTGTTTACTATTACAGAAAATAAACCAACTACCTCAATTGACAATACAATGAATATTTCAGCAAATAACACTGCCACCGTAGAAAATCAACCAGAAAAAAAAGTCTGTAATAATTTTCTTGAAAAAATTTTGACTTCAATTCTTAATAATGTGTTCGAGGTTGTGGAGAATAAATTAGTTCCACTGGTAGTTAATAAAGTAAATATTTTATCAAATATACTTGTAGTAGAAAAGAGGAAAGACCAAAGTAAACCGGAAAGTGTTTGGAATGAACTTTTACATTGGCCAAAACACGAAGATGGACAAAAACGGAAACGCAAGGATCGTGGTGGAATACAGATGCCGTATGCTATTACATCAGCTAACTGGTTGAAATTTCACCAGGAACAAGAAAAAAAAAGAGTGATAAACTGATTATTGAAACGAAAAAATTGGACAGGGAACAAAAGAAAAATCAGAGGGAAATGAACAAGACAAAACCGGTTGTTAAACAGAAACGTAAAAAATTGGAGGTAGTAGATGTGAAAGACAAAAAAAATGACATATCTATGAAAACCTCGATGAAAACTAAGAAGCAACGTAAAACTGATGATCCAGACATGGAAACAGTTGATAATCCGACTAGCAGCCCTCAAGCAAGTACAACTAAGAAAGAAGAACACAAAAATTGCAACAGAAGAATCAAAAAAATTAAAACCCATCATCAAGCTGTAAATAAAGATTTTAAAGTAGGGGACTACGTAATTGTGAAATACTGGAACAAACTATATCCAGGAGTGATTCAGCAGTTAAAAAACCGCGAATATGAAATTAGTGCAATGGCAAAAACTGAAAAAACGCGATGGAAATGGCCCACTCCGCCCGATAAGATATGGTACAAAGAAGAGGATATAATTAAAAAAATTCCCGTTCCAAAGGCTCACATTACTCCAGGTGTTTTTACGGCTGACGTGTAATATGTATATTTTTTCTATAAAAATATTGTATAACATATTTTTTTAAATACAAATTTTCGTTCATTGACTGGTTTCATATTATTCATTTACTGGGCCCATGTGTTCATTCACCGGGGATTTTTGACTTTTCTTTAGTAATTATTTATTATATATGAAAAGGAATTCTAAATTGTTATGTTTGATTACGTTATATTAAATTAAAATGTCAAAAGTTAACAATTACCCACTTTTTGCATTATTTTGGAGAATTTTGGTGTGTCGTAGGTGAGAAAAGGTTGCGGAGCACTGGCCTATGCAAACCATATAAAAAGTATATCAACCTTCACCCTCTTTTTGTATATTATTGGTATTTTCTTTCTTCCAAATATTGTGCAAATGATATCCTGCACCGCATTTTCAAACACCCTTCTTCCTCTGCTAAGCCTACAATTAAAACTGCATGCAATGCAAACTTCACTTATATAACCATCCCCTCCATCATATCACTCCTTATTAATTTTTTCATACTTTCCTTCCCAAGATGGCCCAATCTTTTGTGCCATATCTGTACATTTTCGCCAATTGCTGAATTAACAGCTTCCATCGGTTTATTTAACTGAAATATTAGTTCGTATAGCTTCCCGTTTCTTTTTCTTCTAGGGATCCTTTATTATATATTTCAACTCTCTTATCACAAAAAGTTATTCTCATACCTTTGTGCTCTAATTTCCGTATGGACCAAAGGTTGTTTAGCAAATTTGGTACATACAATACATTTTGCACAGGTATTTTCGTTCGCTTCTCATTGACTTCCGACATAATATCAATATTACCACCACTATGACCCTCCATCATTTGTCCTTGTTTCGCAACTGATATTTTAAAAACTTCCTTCAAGTTCTTTAAGGCTGTAAAAACGTGTTTATTGTTCACCATATGCTCTGTAGCCCCAGACTCTAGGAACCAACTTATACAGGGTCCGGCAGAAAAAACTCCCCGATTACAAAGTAACGTGATGCGGACAGTCGAAGGGGCAGAGTGGTGGGGGGCGCGTCCTTGAGTAGCTGCGTACGTGCCGTTTTCAGTGTACGCCATGGCGTGGTCTGGTGTACATCGTGCGTTCGTAGTGGAACATTTTATTCAAAATGGCGGATCGCCTATTAATACTCAACGTGCTTTTCGTGTTCGCTTTGCGCTCGGACGACGGGACCCTGTTCCCGATAAGAAAACAATTTATTCTTGGGTTTCTAACTTTCGTGAGACAGGTTCCGCATTAAAACGGAAACCACCTGGACGAGCACGGACTGCAACAGGTCCCGGAAACGTTGATGCAGTTAGAGCTTCAATTCATCAATCTCCTCGACGATCCGCTAAAAAGCATGCGGCAGCATTAGGAATTTCTGATCGAAGTGTGAGAAGAATCTTGCATCGAGATTTAAAAATGCATCCTTACAAAATTGTAACTACGCAGGAACTGAGTGAACGAGACTGTGGTGTCCGTGTAAGGTTGTGCCAAGACCTTCTTCGTAACATTCGTCCCGAAGATGTTGTGATTTTTTCTGATGAAGCACACTTTCACCTTTCCGGAACAGTGAACAGCCAAAATTGCAGGTACTGGTGTGAACGCAACCCCCAAGAACTTCATCAACGGCCACTTCATAGCCCTAAAGTAACAGTATGGTGTGCTGTTTACAATTCCGGAGTGATTGGTCCCTACTTTTTCGAAGATAATGACAGGAATTTAACCGTCAACAGTGAACGCTATTGTGCCATGCTCCGCGACTTCCTCCAACCGAAACTAAGGGAGCTTTTTGGTGAAATAGAGAACGTGTGGTTCCAGCAAGACGGTGCTACAGCCCACACAGCGCGGCAGTCACTGGCATTGGTGAAGGATATGTTTCCTGGACATGTGATCTCGTTGCGTGGTGACATTGGCTGGCCCCCACGATCGCCGGACTTAATGCCCTGTGATTTTTTCCTTTGGGGCTATTTAAAATCAAAAGTTTATGAACAACGTCCACAAAATTTACGAGCCCTGAAAGAAGCAATTACACAAGAGGTTGAAGCTATTCCGCCTGAAATGACTCAAAGAGTAATGGATAACTTAAGGGGAAGACTCAACCAGTGTGTCGACAGTGAAGGAAGCCATTTAAAGGATGTTTTATTTAAAAAGTAAGACTAATTGTAGACCCTAAGAATGGTACATTTTCTAAAATGGCAGAATATGTACTTTTAGTTAGTATAAATAAAAATATCCTACCTTATTTGGTTTTAGTTTTATTAGCTTCCCTTATAGGGGAGGTTTTTCTGCCGGACCCTGTATTACTGCGTTCTTCCCCGTCACTCATCATAAAAGCAACATCTGTTTCCTCGACTGTCATATGTGCATTCTCACGTGTGATTTTCATTTTATTCGTTTGATTACAATTGTTACATACCCTACATTCTGCACGCTTGGGTTCTGCTTTTCCACAATAGCATTTAAATTTAAATTGTGTCTCGCCACTGTTCTTTCATTTGGTTTTTCCGTTCTTTTCTTTAATTGATGATCTAGTAATTTAACCTTTAATAAAAAAGTAAATTAACGCAAAAGTTGAACATGTTCTAATTCTTCAATTTCTAGAACTGTTCTTTAAGTTGATCTATTTATTGATGACAGTAAAGCTACCACCTACAAAGTTAAAAATGAAGAGAACTAGAACTAGAAATTTAACTTAAAATTGAGCTTGAAATTGATAGACGTAAAATAGTTATAGAAAAGTACTTTTAATTTCATTGTAATACTGAAGATTTATTTATTATTTATTTTACTTCTATATTTAGATAGAAATATTTTGTATCTGGATGTACGGATATCAACTGTGGAAAATTGTATTTCCTTGCCAAGGGATTTGCCCTGCTTCCGAGATAAAATAATCAGACAAAACGTTTCTTTCTTCCATTACCTCTCGGCTGTAATTTCAAGATCCTTGATTAGGTAGTCGCAATAAATTATATGATTATGTACGCCATTCTCCCGGTATAATCTGGAAGTGAATTGTGTAACTAATATTTTTTAGGAATGTACGATCAAGTTCAAATAAAATTAGTGTTGCAACGGTTACGGTTAGAGAACGGTTTACTTCAC
>SMLS01073901.1:0-14994 GCA_004785975.1 Popillia japonica
GGTTGCCTGATTTGATTATTATGGGCTATTTTGTGTTCCTCTACTTAACATATAAGATTTTCAGAACTCCGGTGCTTAATTTACACGGATTATACAATAAAGGATTATGCAAGAATGTGCAAAACTAACGCATCAAATGCTGCACCGTGCATTTGGAAGCATAACAACTGACAAGGCGCATACACTTATGCATTGAACAAAGCGGGGGCCATGTTCCAGTTATTGTAATTTTGTTATTTATTCACGAAAATGTGATTCGAACATGCAAATTATTTTTATTTTATCACTTAACTACACTTCTTGCAGTTACGTAAATATATGTTGACAACAAATATATTAATGGTAATGGGACACATAACAGTTTAATCAGGATTCAAAAGCATGCACGCATGTATTAAAGTACGACAGGCATTTTCTATATCAATATAATTTTTGCTTTCGCGATATTGGCAAATTGGCATAGTTGTTTAGTTTAGTTCGTTTAGTTGTTAGATTCATTTGTGACATTTTGTTTTTTCGCGTGATGTGTCATTATCGTCAGTACTGTCAAGTGCATTGAAAACAATACTTGCTGGTAATAAAACCTCGCAGAATGGTTTTCACCGTGAATCAAACTGCATTTATTCTTATCGCATATTTAACGTTCATAAGTTTTACTCATTCTCAAGGTGTCGGTAAAGACAAATCTAGAGGTACACCTCGGGTTTTGAGTTTAGAAGTTAAGTCTATAAAGGTAATGTAAAGATTTACATATAAACGACTTTCATTTAACCATATCTTACTCACAACGTCACTATTAAATACAATAGAAATGCAAAGTTTAGGTATTGTATATACAAAGTTTTCAAGTGTAGATACTAACCGAATCAAAATATTTTATCGCAGTGTATTATGAATGACACTAGGTATCAGAATTGTCAATATCAAGTTAAAAGGTTACATAAGAAAGAAGAAATTTTGTGATCATTCAATTTAGTAATTGTTAAGGGATTGCATACTAAGCGACTACATATCGATTATTTATTATGAATATGGTCATAATTATGCTTAAGAGTACTGTATAATTTCTACATAATTTATATGTCTATGAATATACAATAAATATTCTCTAATAACTAAATATAGTAGATAGTATTACCTTAAACATCCTAACATAATCATTCTGGTACGTAGATACGTAAATGTTTGGAACAATTAACAAATTACAATAATTTTGTGAAGAGCTGTACAGAGAATTTCATTGGTTAAAATATTGATAACAATTTT
The DNA here is from genome assembly GCA_004785975.1 of Popillia japonica. Classification (NCBI taxonomy): domain Eukaryota; kingdom Metazoa; phylum Arthropoda; class Insecta; order Coleoptera; family Scarabaeidae; genus Popillia; species Popillia japonica. The sequence goes on from SMLS01073901.1 coordinate 1,267, forward strand.
AACACTGCTTGTTCACTGTTTTTAATGAATAAATTATAAAAGTGTTGATTGTCAAAACGTCAAAAAATTTCATTGGACGCGTCAAAGTCAGAAAACAGTGTTTTTAACCAGAAAATGCTTTAACTAGTAGGTCACCGTCATAGGTCACCGTGTAGGGCAAGATGCTGTTTACGAACACACAGCAAAAAATATCATTTATGAATAATTTGCATGAAACATAACTGTTAATATCGTGCACAATAAGATAAAAAAGATGTACTGGAAGGAACCGAACGCTAGTCACCAGCGTGACAGGCGTAGATGTTTTCAACTGGGCTACGAAGGCTTACATATTGAGAAACTATCATTGTCGATATAAATGAATGAATTTAGCGCGTTCATTCAATGTCAGAAGGTCTTCGCCTCTAGCGTGGTTGATACGTCGAGTTACCGTGACCTGCTGGTCTCCTCCCTAGATACCCTCTTTGCTCCTGAAGAAGCCACTTACATTACTGGCAAAACGTCGAGTTTTTTTATTGTCTGTCACTATATTTTTATTTGTACCGTATATATTTTATTAACCATGACACGGTCCACACCCGGAAACCTTCATTATAACGTTGATTTTCTCAGAAACTAAGGCACGTTAGGATAAAAGCTCGTACCTGCGTACTCAGGGAAGATTCCTCTATAACATAGTTGAGATTCATTGAAATCCGTGTCGGACAATCCTGGCGTTCCCCTTGTAAGCTGAACCATCTTAATAACTAAAAAATAATTGAACTGAATGCCAGTCACATGCCATCACAGTAAAACAAAAACACTAATAAGATTTATGTAATTGCGATTTTCCACCGACAACAGTTTGTAGTTATGAATCAATTTTACTTGTACCAATTATTAAAAGAGATTTAACATGCTCGTCAGTTAATTTAGATCTGTAAACATTACATTAGTCTACTTCATCTTTGAGAACGTTTTCTTGCACAAGTAAGAAGTATCAAAAACAGAAAACAGCCCAGGAGCAAAATCCAAATTTTCAAATTGTACCAGTGGAAGACACTTGGACTTGGAAAATTACAAGAAAGATGAATTTTGATATTTGTTCTTAATCATATCATACCTGTAAATCAATAATTTCCATTGGACTTAACCAGAGTTTCAATGTCTTGAGCTTAATTTCATTCGCAATGACATCAAAGTTTGAGCAACGAGTATCAATAGTTATCTGTAAAGCACTCAAAGTTTCGGTTGCAAAATCGACAGGAAATTCAGTCTCTGTAGTGTGGCTGAATATTTCACTTGTTTTAAAATGTGTGAAACATTTTTTACGTAATTGCAATTGAAATAGTATTATTTTCTGCCTGAAGGATTTGATTTTGGTGTATAAATCAGGTAGAAGCTGATTTTCTCCTTGTAATTTTAAATTCAGTTCATTCTTATGATTTGTCAAATCGACTATTTAAATTAATTTAATTAATTTAAAGGTGTTATGTCTTCCTCTAGTTATTCCTCTTCCAAGTCAAAATCGAATGCGGCAGATTGTGTGAGCATTCCCCCGGTTTTATTCCAGATTACGATGATCTTATTCCCATTTCGTTTTCCGTCCGTTGAATTTTTTGACAAAGAATTTTCTATAGATGAGTTAAACGCTGTTCTTGATTGTTCGTCGGATTCTGCTATAGGGATCGATAACATCTCCTATTCAATGATTAAAATTTTTCCTCCCTCTGGTAAAAACTTCTTATCCAGTTTAACAATAGTATTTTGAGCGGTAACTTAATTCCAGCAGACTGGAAATGTTGTTATTTTTTGTTTAATTCCCAAGCCCGACTCCTCCTCGTTTCGTCCGATTTCTTTAGTGAAAATTTTTGAATCTTTATTTAAATCTAGATTGGGGTGTGGTGTGAACATCATCTGGTTTTTCTTGATTCCATTTTTGGATTTCGAAAAGGTATTTCAGTTTTGGACCCTCTTGTAATCCTGTCTTGCTACATAGGCCAATCTTTTCTCCATAAACAGTTTATGATGACAACCTTCGTTGATATAAAAGGTGCTTACGATAATGTGACTATCTAAGCTTTTGAGACAGTTAGGAGTCTCAAGCAAAGTTACCTTCTGTATATTTTATTTGTTCAATTCTAAAACATTATTCTTAAGACATGATATCTTTAATCTTGGGAGTAGAGTCTCGTCTAGAGGTCTTCCTCAGGGACGTCCCCTTCACTTTAGTATTTATGCTTTTAACCTCCATCGTTATATTACCAATGAAGTTGGTCTTCTTCAGTATGCTGATGACATTACCATATTTACGAGACAGGTTTCTTCGGCTGAAGCTGTTAGTTCAATAAATATAGCGTTACCGAACCTTAGTGCATGGTGTGATGATCAAGGAACGTCTATTTCTATGGAAAAGTCAAAATGTATCATAATCACTAGAAGGTTTCCTGATGTTTGTCGCAAGTTAGGATCAAACATATTCCGTTGAAGATGGTTCGAGAAATGCGTTATCTAGCAGTAATTATATATCAAAAGTTTACGGGTGGTGCCCACATTGCCAGAATGATTTCTTCGCGCCAACAAAGTTTAAATATTTTGAGGGTTGTTTGGGTAACAGTATGGGGCGCCGCCGATTCAAAGTGTTTGAAAATAATTTACAAAGCTACAGTTAGATCCAAACTTCAATATGCGGTTTTTATAAGTATATCTGTCTAATAACAAAAACTGGACTACTAAGATAAATGCAGGATCCACTCAGACCTTGAGGATTGTGTCTGGTGTCTTGAGATGTTCCCCTATTAATGCTCTCTTAGTGCACGAGAGTGAAATGCCGACAGGAATTAGAGTTGTTTTTCTGGCTGGAAAATACCAACAGAAAGATATGACCAATGAAAAATCGCCGGTCAACGTTGCGATTTCTTCTGTTCAGCAAGTCAAACAGTTTAATCGTAGATCTTATAAGAACCTGCTCTACTTTCTTTGCAAAGCTACATTCGTCCTCTTTTTCGTGTTCGATATGAAGTTGCTTTCGTTAAACCCCATATTGCAGTGGATTATCAGTTAAATTCCTTTCTAAAGCTTTTTTTTGGCTCTCCATTTAGTATCAACCGCTTATTTACAGACCTTTTGTCAAAGAAATTGCCGAATTACACTGTTTTGTATACAGCTGGATCTGTACATCATGTTCTGAATACGACCTCTTTTAGAATCTATGGAACGTCTATTAATTTTAATTATTCAGGTACCCTTCCCTCATCAACATCTGTTCTGACAGCAGAACTTTTTGCCATTCTACTCGCTCTACGGAAAAGGTTATATGATAAAATTAAATAATCTTATTACATTGTTGGATATAAGGGAAGTTCTATAATTTGATGTCAATCCCAATTTCTGTCAATAGCGTTTTCTGGATTTATAGCACAAGGGCATTATTGGTAATGATAAAGCAGATCAATTGGCTAATTTTGGAAGATTTCTTCCTCCCCGTCGCATTAATTTGGATTACTGCAATTTCTTCCATATTCGCCAGAAGAAGATAGATTCGGATTGGCAGAATTGGTAGTCGAACTCTGCCAAGTTTAAGGGAGCAAATTATTTTCAAATTCAAAGTCGTGTGTCTACAAAACCATGGTATAAACCATGGTTGGATTTCGAGAACATTTTTTGTTACTTTCAACAGACTGCGCATTGGCCGTTATGCCTGTGAAGTCCATCTACATAGAATCGGTATTGTAGATTCCCCTCTGTGAGGTTGCCTGCAGCGTCTTGGTACAATCAATCACAAGTTATTTGGTTGCGTGGATACAAGAGAGGACAGTAACAGTTTGATTTTCCAGTTGATAGAAGAAGGCTTTTTTCCTCGGCATCATATTAGTTGTTTACTTCATTCTAATTCTGTTAAAATTTACTTTTTAATTTTTAAATTCATTTCTCTAAACAATATCACAGATACAGTAGTAAAGTAGAGTACAGATATTTAATTGCAAGAATCTGTGAATCTTCTAGAGTCCTTATTTGTGTATGTCACTTATTTAGTTATCCATCTCGATTTGATTTATTATTTATAACGTAGTGTAAGTTTAAATTCTGTATCTGATTTAAGTTAAGTTCTAATATAAGAACAAAAACCCCTATTGTAGTAGAAGAAGAAGAAAAATAAATCAAAATAGCAGCATATTGAAGGAAAGCTGAATGCGGAACAGTGCCTAGCACCTATGCACAGGTTATTGCTTCACATTACGCGTATGTATCTTTGTATTATTAATCAATTACAAGAACATACTTTCTAAAAGCTAGTTGCCGCTTCAGATTGAAAGTAACTAACAAAAAATGACCAGCCAAAAAAAGCTTCAAACACAATCCGAAACTTACCGGATGGAACGGTATTTCCAATTCTGTGTTTGACTCTTTCACGGTTCACAGAACTATCATTCTAACATTCGAAGAATACAGAATATACAGTTCAGAGAAGTTTTTACATAAAAAAATAGAGAAGATGATAACATGTTATAATGATACATAATTAGGTTTATCAAATTTAGACTAATTGATAAATTTAACCATAAAGAAAAATACGTCTTATCACATGTACCCACGTGAGTGGTATGTTACTGTTAAAAGCAGGCATATACAGGGTGTATTAGAAATAAAAGTAAGAAATATAAAAAATGGTAAGATACAATTATGTAGAAGATAAATCCAAAAAATTTTTGTTCAATTACGACGCGAATGCCAAAATTAAAATCTCCCTTATAAATTGTAATACGCGCCGCCTGTAAATCGAGAATATGTTTATCTCGATCGAAGTAACGCAAGACATCGCAAAATAGCTGTCGATGTTATAAAAACTACGCAATAACGCTGACGTGTCAGTTTTTTTTTAATAGTTTTAAATGAAGATTTGATGTGGGATTACGTATGAAAATACTATCGGGGACTTTAAATGTATCCAATCTATGGAATTACTTTAAACAACGATTGAAAATCATTGAACTGTAGTAAAAGTAAAACTATTGTGAAATAAAGATACTTTCTTAGCTGCAATTTTTGTAATCGTAGACATATTTTTCTTTTTATTAAAGAATTGTTGGTTCCATGTCTGGAACATCTACGAGTACATACATTCAACATTAGAAAAAGACTGACTCTAATTGTGCGTTGCACACATGTCAAATATCACCTAGATGCGCTAGATATATTTGTTACAACACAGTGGCGCGACGAATATTTTATAAATAAAAGTTGAATAAGTAAAAGTTGGGGGTTTGAATGACAAATAATATGTATCAACTTATCACTTCTAACTTTCGAAAATGTTCGGGATATATTCGAAATTTTGTGAAATGGTTTTTACGTTCTCCTGTACTTGTTCGAAGAAGTATTTTTAAAATAATTGCACTTTATTAGAGCAACTTTTTCTGCTCTACAAGATTGCATTCTCATTTCAAAAATCTCATGTTCCCATGTTAGAAGGAATGTTATTTAAACGTTAGTTTATAAAAATTTTCAGACATTTGCCGGTGTTTGGTACTACACATAGCCGTCGACTGAGGTTTATCTATGCACATATACCTATTAGTCGCTTTCCGGTCAGGACGAATACAACACGTTCGATCTTGTAAAGTATACTATTAGGATGTCAGAATTATCAAAAAAGAGTTTTATTTTCTAATTTCAGACTTGCGCAAAAAAATATCTATTAGTAAAGTGGTCAACAGAACACCGTGGAAAATATTGTCAAATTTCCAAAATCGTGGGCAGAAGGCGTAACTGCCATCTTAAACTTTTAAAGTGTTTTTTCACTGAAATCCACCCAGTAAATGTTACCAAAAATATGTGCCATTTAAAACTAAGCTTTATTTTAATAATTTTTGTTTAACCCTTTTTGATGTATCTATTAAAATAAAGTGATGGAGGTAATTGGAGGTTTTTTTTTTTAATTAACAGCTGTAACTCTTAAACGACTGAACGAATTTTAACGAACTTGGTGGCGTTGGAAAGCACTTTTTGATATAACAGAAAATTGCAATATTCTCTAAAAAATTAAAAAGTGAAATGAGATCTACCTAAATAGGTTAATGGAAACACTATCTTGACATCTTATTGGTACCTAGCATGAAATATTGAAAAAAGAAAATTTAGTTATCATATAATTGACAAAAAACCGCTATTACACCGGTATTTATTGTTGTTTATTTGTCTTTTTCAATATTCAATGATAAAATTTAATAAATTTTTTATGAAAAAAAAAGTCATATTATTGCATTTAAGTATTTAGAGAATTATGCAATTTTCTGTTATTATATCAATATCGATATCTAGAGAGATCTGAGTTTTGACTCGCCTTGTATAGAAGAAATATTTTTGTTCTTAAATTCTAATTCTAATTAAGACCTAAAAATTATCATAATTTTTCAAATATTCGGAATAGACCCGCCAAACTCTATATGACAAGCTTGCAAAAGGAAGCAGATTTTAAAAATGCAAAAAAATGTATAGCATTCCATTTAAAGAAATATACGTTTCTTCTCAATATTTTTTTAATAACTTTTATAACGTCGGATATATCTAGCTTCCACGCACTACTGCGCCATCCTGCATATATACCGGTCGTTTTGAGAAATAGGATAAATAAAGCCAGGAAGGGGTAAGGGGTATAAAAATTCGCTAAGAAGTGGGGACGCGTATGAGTCTATGAACGGTGTACTCTACAATATTGATAGGGACGTAGTTCCCTTCACCTCCTCCCGCTTTAAATATCCTATGACTCAAAAACGACCGGTATATATATATATATATATATATATACAGAGTGCGCACGTTCGACCTGCCGATCGATGCATTATAGCAATGTGCGGTCGACTGTAACTGGGAAGCGATACGTTATACTCAATCTGGCGCTCTCGCTGCTTTATCAATTCCTTCGCAGAAAATTTGCTGTCTACTAATGCTAATCAGATATTCTATAATATTGTTTTATAATAAATAAGTTTTTTCCTGCGTATAATAATTCGTTTTTATGTATAAAACGCCCCGAAAAAGAATACAGTAACGCTCCTTCTTCGAACGCAACACCTTGATAACTGACAATGAGTCTAATATGCACGTACGCAAGCGCAAGTCTGTTGCTATCTTATCTCTATCTGTATTCTGTCGTGCCTGAGCACTTCGATCTGTTGATAGGATATTCAATGTGTTAGAGCAAGCAGAGGATTTTACTATGTTAAATAAAGAGATACAATGAATGCATTCGTCCAAGCGAACAGTACCGATATAGGGCGTTTTCACACTGGCCGACACGATACCGGCGCGACAACGACAACGATTTCGGTGGACACGTAATGTCATATAAAGGAATGGCAATGGCAATGGCAATGGCACTCGCCGACGTATCGGTATCGTGTCGTTACAGGTAACGACATGTCGGCGAGCAGCAGTGACTCCACTCGTGTCGTCGCCGGCTATTAATGTTTCTATTTGAATTTCGTGAGTGGTGTGACATTTTTTGATTGAAATAAGTGCCGTGTCGTTGGTAATGTGTAAATATTCTGCAAATATCGTGCCGGTATCGGTGCTGTGCTGATGTCGTGTCGGTATCGATATCAGTAAATGTGAAAACGCCCATACGTGTCCTGTGTTAACTAAGGGACGTCTTTTCGCAGTTCTTTTTCATCTTACACTAAACGTATCAGTAGGTCGTGCGTGCGGGCCCGGTAGATACATCTATGTACATATACATATATATATACATACAACTATATACATATACATATGTATATAATTGAAAGTATGTGTTGCATTCAAGAAAAATCTCGCGATTCTATTAATAAGTCTAAGATAGCCTATAAAAAAAGTTTTGTTTGTCTATGATATACAACTTACTTATGATTGGAACTTTTTATTAAGTATTATACCTGCAAAAGTGTAATGTTGATCTCAAATTATGTACATATGTATATTATAAAACTCCGTTCACTCTTATTTAAGTTTTGGTTAATACCTACTTCAATGCAGTATCATTTTATTTGTCCACATTTTCTTGTACATTGCTATCTGTTTCTAACAAATTGATAATATAAATTACCGGTGTTACAAATATTTCTGCTTAACTTGTTACGTACTATTAGGAAATAACCAAAAGCGGGACTTTTATTATGTTCAATGAATTATAATGATAAGAAGTGTAATAATCACCATGAATCATGAAAAATGATTAAGAAACATACTAAACATGTAGGTATAGTTTTGTAAAACATCTATTTCTTTTAATTACTTAATAATGTCTCTGGAATGTGTTGTGCTACTACATATTACGTTATTGAACTAGTACATACATACATACCGTTAAACTCTGTTAAAAACGATAATTACTATGGCGTCAGCAATGTTCTCGTTCACAGAGTTGCAAATTAGCGATTCAACTATTAATATATAGTGATTAAAGTTTGCGAGAAGGGAAAGTTCCTGAAGATTGAAAGACAATGTATGTTGTGCCAGCGCCTAAAATCAGCGGAACTCAACTTTGTGAAGACCGATTAATACAGTACCATGTTATGAAAAAAACTTGGAGTTAGGTGTACATGAACAATTAAATGACTATTGTTTGTTGTTGTTCAAGGCAATCAGGTTTTAGGGAAAAACACTCCTGTGAAACAGTTCTGATCAATAAACATATGTGATAAGTGGTTAAAAGCTCTAGACAATGGGCATATAGGTACATAGTATTAGCGGTTTTCTTAGATTTTAGTAGAGCTTCTAAACAATTGATAGAAAACTATTATTACAAAAATTATAGAGTACCTATAGGTATTGCAAGTAGAGCTAACGATTGGTTTAAATCATATCTCACTGATCATTGCCAGGTAGTTAAGTATGAAGGAGAAACATCGGAACGAGTATGTACAAGATATGGGGTTCCGCAAGGAACGGTGTTGGGACCATTACTTTTTAATTTATATGTTAATGATTTGATGGATAGACTAAAGAATTGTGATGTGTGTATATTTGCAGATGATCGAGAAAATGGCCAAAATAATTAATGATGAACTTGTTTCAGTTTATGAGTGGATGTGCAATAACAGTATAAGTATTAATGATAAAATATCTAAATGAATGGATATAGGTAGTAAATACAGATTGAATAATATTAATAATAATTGGATTCAAATTAATATACACAGTAATACCTTAGAACGTGTTGATAGCATAAAATATCTGGAAGTACTGTTGGATAATAATTTATTGTTTAAATAAAATGTTAAATTGGTAATGAAAAATGAATTGGTAATCAACAAGATGTCTACATTTTCTAAATAGGGTAGGAAAAACGTTCAGCATTTATACTAGACTACTCCTTTATAAATCAATAATGCACCTCATCTTGAGTATTGCTCTGCTATAATATTATTCAATATGAACAAGAATGAAACACAACAATTACAAAAAATTCAAAATAGAGCTATGAGATTTATTTTAAAATGCAACAGATATACTCCAAGATTGGTTATGTTAAATACCTTAAACTTATTGAGTGTACACCAGAGAGTCACATTTGCCAGTTTGGTGTTTGTGCATAAAATAAAAACTAATAAAGTACCTGGTTACATATCCGATAATATATCAACAGTGCAGAACAAACAGTACAATACAAGAAATGTTGAAAATTACTTTATAGAGACCTACAGAATACAAGCTGTTAACACGGTGCTAGTGAGTGGTCTCCCAATGAAATAAACCGTAGCGGTATAGTATAAGGATTTTTAACGGCGTTTGTTTAAGTATTTTGTGGTAATATACCATTAATTTAATTAGACATAATACCTAGTTTCTATATTGTAATATGTAAAGATGAGTGCTCAATAGATTCCATTATTATTATTATTTTTTAATGAGTTGTATAAGTATTTAAAATAGCAATATCTTCAAGTAATTGAAGTTTGAATTGTTTTTTATTTATTGATACTAACGTCCATAGTTCAAGCAGTTTGACATAATATTTTTTTTTCATTTTTCAAAATGACTATAATTTCTAGATTTCGGTAGACGGAAACAAATACATACTGTCTCAATTTTAAAAGTCCTCTCTATTTGAAAATAATAAAATATCGTTCTTTTATGAACAAAACAACAAAAAACTGAAATCTATAACTAAAATCTTGGAAATATCCTCTCCGCCTACTCTGAACACATACAATTTGTCCGAACAGGTTTTCTTTCGTTGTTGCAGCATTATATAGCTTCTCAAAATCGGATCAATTTGGTGTGCAGATTGTATGAATACAGTTGGTTTGTGTTTCCTAATGCAGACGTTGAAATTCCTATTTCCATCCTCCATTTGAAAATAAAGTTTCGCTTAGTAACCTCATCGAAAATCTTTGTCAAGTCTACACACATAAAAATTTTACGGAGTTAAATTAAACGGGGTTGTAGCTTTTCTGAAAAGAGCTAAATTCTCACTAACAATTTGTTAAATTAACATTAAACGGAAATATTACAACACTTTCCGGAAATGTTTCTAACTACACGCCATGTACATAGTTAGAAATTTCCAACTCCAAAAAATAGAAATTTAATATCCTTCGACGGTGTTACTCGTTGTTTGACATCAGGCGCGGATAATATGAACACCAAACGGAAAAAATATGGTAACTTTCGATGTTGATAAATAGTTTAGCAACAGAAGGGAGTTAACGCAACACCAAAATGTGAAACTAATTCCTTAAAGTTGTTAAAATGTCTCAGTGAGGTCGGGTGGAATCGCTGCTAGCGTAAGCGCGTTGTATTTGCCTGCTGCAATCAGTATGGAAATTATATACATGGGTGATGTACTTGATAATGAAAAATACATTATGTGTGAGAGTGAAATACCAAAACTTGAAAAAGTGAATAAAGATAACAGTCGAAAACCCAGATATTAATACTATTAAGAAAACAGGAAAGTGTTCTCTAACTGTTATGGTATAAGGAAATTTGCTGCATATACGTATGCCTTTGTAATTCATAACGGCCATATTTCATTCGCTTAGTTTACCAAACTAGATCGAGTAATGTTGAACAATCACTGCCAGAGGACGAGGTGGTATTGAGAGAACTTCTATAGACGAGACGATATAAAAATTAATTATTTTTTATTATGTAAGTTTCTACCGTCATAAATATGTTTCTTTCTTTCAACCAGATAAGTTTTCCATTAGAAGATGGCGTAGAGAATAAAGAAACCAACCAAACATCATTGCTATTATCAGTGGGTTCTTCAAAAATGGTTATTATCGTTTTAGATAATATTTTTTTACCTAGTGATACGAATAATGCCTTAGACTTTAGACTCTTTTAACGTCCCATTTCAAATTCAGTTTGTTTGTAGAACAAAGCTCAAAGACAGTTTGAAATCATGCTGGAAGTTTATACAAATTCAAATATACGGACTTGTAACCACCGAATTTTCGACATTAACCGAGGATTGAGAAATTAGTATCAAGATAAAGAAATGTGAAGAACTTATACTTAATAATTATAAATTATGTTGTGACGTTCATAGAGGTTAGTTTTTTATCTTTTTATTATTTTTGTATTTAAAATATTTGCTAACAAACCCATTATAAAATATTTCTTAATCTTTCTGTATACCTAAATTTAGTTTTAGGGTATGTGTACATTTATTAAAAATAAAAAGTATGAACTTGTTTAAATTTGTATTGCATTTTAAGTACATATTGAAATGCATGTTTATGTTTTTAGTAGAAATTTTGTTTTTTATGGTCTAAAATAACAACAGATTGAAACATTTTATTGTTTTGCGAAATAATCACCCTTAAGTTCTATATCTACCTACTTACACCTTTCCATTCGCAGAAACCAATTTCTAAAGCATTTATCTTACTTAGAAGATGGTATGCTTGAAATGTGTGTTTCATACGCCCTAACTGCCTCTTGAAGTGATAAACATCTTTGTCCACCTTTTACTTTTAATTTTGGGGAACGTAAAGGAGTCAATTGAACAATGTTGTCAGTCTAATAATACAGTGTCGATTGTGACTGCTTTTTCGCAACTCTGCAATAATTTGCGCTAAACAAACGGTAGTATACCATTCTGCATCCACGGTTCTACGATTCTCTAATGGAATTGTAGCCACGTGACCAGTTTTAGATACGAAACAAGCAATCATTTGTTTGGAAACACTGCGTGCTCAAACAACTTTCGTTCACATCAATAAATCCATGTTTCATCGCCACTAACGATGTTATACACAAATTTTGAAGAACATGAGGAGAAACGTTTCAGTTTCTTTTATACCACTTCACGCGAGCTTTTTTCTGGGCTGCTGAGAGATTATGTGGGATTCACCGCGCACACAGTTTTCTAACGTTTAAATGATCATGCAAAATTGTTTCTATTGCAGTCATGCCAATGCCTAAGAATGCACGAATTTCAGAAAATGTCACATGTCGATCAAATTTAATCATTTCATGAACATCTTCAATATTTTGCGGAACAACAACCGTTGATCATCGACCACGACCAAGTTTGAATTCTTGAAACCAGCGATATATTGATATTTTGGATAGTGCTTCATTACCAAAAACAGAATTCATTCGCTGGATACATTCTTGTTGGTTTAAACCACTTCGAAAATCATCGCACGGTAGTGTTCTCTTGTTACATTCATTTTGTTGCTGTATCGCTAACTTCTAACTATCACCAGATGGTAAAAAGCTATCTGGCAAGTCTTGGTTGTGTCACTTGTTTTCTTTCATTTAAATGTCAAATTAGCTGAATTTTCATAAATCATATGTCAAGGACCAACTTACCAACAACATAGCTAGTTCCAGAAATTTCCCGTGTATCACTCGTACTAGTTATGCTTATGCTCTTAAATTTTACCACAATTTTATCGTAATTTATAGAATTCGTCGTAATTTTCTCCATTTCGTTTGAATATGAAAATTCATATGCAAGTTAGTTTAAACCGATTGGATATTTTTATTTGTACTTACACAAGAGTTGTTAATAACGGTATAGCCTTAATATCTATAACCAGAAAGTGATGCCATTGCTTAACATCCCTAAAAAAGTTTCCATTCCCGATATATTTATTGGTAGAAATCGGTACCTATTTGTCGACGATATAAATTTGTTTGTCTCAATATGTTGTCAGTAAAAGTTAAATGAATTGATTTACAACTACTGATATCGTTGATAAAAAAAATCTCTATAATAAGAATGGAAACAAAAAGGTTGAGTAGTTTGAATTTCCATGTTCTTAAAAAGTGGTTCGCTTTTGCGAGAATCAAACTATGCGAATCTGAAAACTACGTCTAAATGTGTAACCTGAATGAAAAAAATTATTTGTAACACATCAAAAATTTTCGAGTTTTAGGAGCCAAAATGCAGTTATAGTCGGTCCATTTCTTTGTGTTGTAAAGGAAAACTAAATATATAAGTTGGCGTAACGATGTTCACCAGCTTTACAAAAATATATACTTGTCACTATCTTGTTATTTATTGTACGCAGTTTTTTGTACGGTTATAGTTAATACACGTTTACTTTAAATTGTTTCGTTATTTTTACTAAACAACACAAAAAATACAACAGGTTATGGGCCCAGATTACGTTGCCTAAATAAGTGTTGTTCTGATTTGTAAAAGAAACATTTACCGAAGTACCGCGCAGTGAAGTGAAACATTACCTACAAAAACCGACAACATGAGTCTGCTGAGCACAATAGAAAAATTGAAAGGTACAGAGAATT
>SMLS01073902.1:0-27831 GCA_004785975.1 Popillia japonica
AATTAATATGAATACATTAACTATTACCACCGGCTTTAAAGTTATTTTTAATTAAATATCGCATAACAGAGAATTTTACAATGCGTTTTGGTTCGCTAATAATAAGGTCAACACATCTCACCCACTCGAATAAGAATGGTACGCGTTCAGAGTGCTAATAGCTGTTTGGCTATTGAATATGAAGTACAACGCTATTCCTCCAGGGCTAATGCGTTTTATCATCGCCATTGTGTCTATATTTACCCGTACGTCTAATGTAACACGCGAAAGTGAACTTTTTCGTTCTGCTCACTCTACAAAACTATTTACAATATCTACTTAGGTCTGGATAGGTGTTCGCTATTCCTATCAGCTTCTAAACATTTTCTATGCGCGTAAAAATGAGAGTGGCTTTTAGCTAAGGAAAGAAAATAGAGTGTATAAAGCCATTCCATGAGTCATGTAAAATAGGCGTTTGTATTAAAGTAGTTTACTTCACAATAATTCTATTTCCGGGACAATTTTACTTATAATTAGAAATGAAATTTTATCTACACATATTTCGTTATTCGACCGTGAGTTATTGGCAGAAACATCGTTAAATACAGTTACTATATCAAATTTGCAGCTGTCCCTGCACGATATATTGTAGGGTAGATAATCAGTGGTTTATATACATATCAACCCCGCTTTTCTCTAAATCATTGGATGTCAGACGCAAATCAGCATCAATCAGTTCGAGATGTTAGAAGTATTGATTGTTCCATACAGTATACACATATGGATGTTAAGGGAAAATGGGTCAACTCGCCTCCGCCGGAGAAAAATATGTGTTACTATATGAATGAAGTTTGATAACTGTAAAATACTGTACAAAAAAGAATGTTTATTATTTGTATTATCCATATTTGTAGTAGGTACATCAAATATATTAACATAGAATTTGTATTTCAGAAGTTTAAAATTGATGTTACATACATACTATTATAAATTACAATAGATAGAAGCACTAGCTAGTCCATCAAACTACAATAATGATATATTTTAAATACATAATTCTTCACAGTTCTTCACATAATCACTATCACTGCCTAGATCACTGTCGCTTGTGTCATCATTTCCAAACGAAATAATAAATGGCTCCACCACATATACTAAGCCATCTAACTTGCATATTTTGCCTTCATCTTAATCACATGCTCTACACATTTTGTCCACGTTTCTGAGGTTACATTTGTAATAGCGGTTAACTAAAGGTCTTTCACTTCAGCTAATTGGAAGCTTTTATTTTTCGCAGCTACTTTATTTTTTATTTGTGACCAAACTAATTCAATTCACAATGGGAAGGTGGTAATCTAGGTACAATTTTATTACTCTGTTTTGCTATTTCGTCCACTGCGTTTACCTTGTAACCTTCTTTGTGATGATTTATTATTTCCAACAACTCTAATCGCACCATGGAGAGATCAAACTGTATTTGTTTTTGAAGTAACCATTCCTGCATTTCCGCTTTTGTGTTAAAGTTGTTTGTATTTTTTTCTTTTTTCTGCTATGGTAAGATGCATTTACTACAATAACACTTTAACAGGTAATTTCTTCAAAATATTATTGAACTAGTTATTACAAAAGTTGTTTCTTCCTATTTTATTAAATGTTACATATTTGCACAATTACCACTGATGATCACCGCTACTAAATCGGAAGAATTAACACCTAGCCATACTATTCTTCAAGTAAAAATTTAAACACTTACCACAACCAACACCTTAATGAAAGAAGTTAGAAAAATAATCCTTAACCGAAGACTGAATTACGAAAAGCAGATAACTAATAATGAACTTGAGAAGGGTAAAACGCCTGCGTCTGAGGTTACAAAGATTGTATATTGTTGACTATCTCCTTACTCTACTGTACATATATAAAAAATATAAATCAAAAGTACTCCAAGATAATTGACATTAAAGTGTAGATGTTTGTCATCCGTATTGAGTCAAAACAGAGAATTCATTATGTAAATCAATTACATATTGTAAACAAGTAAGAGTGAAGGGCTTAGAATGAACAGTTAAACAACTTATGCTGATCCAAATACTGCGTAATATAGAGTTATCCTAAAGTAAGGGATATATGTTAAATTATCTAAACTTTTTACAAATTAAGTTGGGAATTTAGAAAGGAATGGGATTTAGTATGCCCAGTTACGGTAGTTGCTCAATATGACCTCCATTTTATTCTTGCGAACCTTTCCTTCAAATTGTACACAGCATTCCCTAAAATTTCTAGTTGAATTGCACAAATTTGTTCCGTAATATTGTCTTCTATTACTTTAGGGTTCTTGGTCGTCTTGTAAACACTAAACTTTTTAAATAATCTCTGGGTTAAGATCAAGTAATCTTCGTGGCCATGAATTCGCGAAATGTCTACTTAACACACGATTTGAAAAGCGTTGGTTCTCAATTTTTTGACCAGTTGGAAAATGGATTGGAGGAAGCAGGATGGAGGTGCTTCATCCTGCATAAAAATGTTTTCAATTCCGTGGTGTTTTGCAGCTGTGCAATATAACATAATCTCTCAAAATTTGCGAGTATCATTCATTGTTTACAGTGACAGATACAGCTTCTACATTCATGCATTTCCTAGTGTAAATACGGACCAATTCTAAAATCAGCTTGAAAACCGCACCAAACGGTGACTTTCTTGTCATGAAGACCTTCTTGAATGATTTTTTGTGGATTTTCTGCAGACCAGATTTTACAGTTTTGTGTATTGACTCCATTATTCACAGTAAAATATGCCTCATCTGTCTACAAAATACTGGATAATCATCTGAACTATTACTCGCAAAGGGAAATCCTACCTTCTTAGGCCAAATCTGTCTCCTTTAATTCATTTTCAGTTTATATCGCGAAAATTTTTAGATTTTGCGTAAAATTTTCCTAACCATGGTACACAGCAGTGGCAATCGCTTGAATATTGCATTTGCACTGCTGATAGCTAGTGGATTGCTTTTGGCTATGTCTTGATTTTCATGAAGAACCTCAACGCAACGTGGACATCGTTAATTTTTGGTCTTCCTGATCTTAGGTCAGTTGCAGACACTGTTCTTTCAAATTTTTGTATCAAATTGCGGTACGGTCCAACTAGTCCAACGGTGTTTTAGATTTTATTAATTTTTTGTTATTAACTTAACTAAATTTAACTTAAGCGGCGTGTAGTGCAGTGCCTAGTGCGCTCGCTGCATTATCCTGCGGTACTGGATGTATGTTCTTTCTGAATTTGGTTTTCTATAGTTTCTCAAATTCCACGGCAAATACGGAAAGAGAACATCTTAAGTCGGTCTACAGCCGCAGGCATAATAATAATTCATGGTCAACCGATGCCCCGTTTAATAGGCATACATTCATTTACAAGACAGAGGTACCTACCTATGTCTTGTTTATAAGATCTCGAATACTAAAACTGACCACTCTAAACTTTTTTATCTAGGCATTCATTTTGCTGTAATGCATGTGTCCTATCTAATTCGATTCTTGATTAAAATTTTATAGGTGATAAACACTTTTTCCATCTGCGCAGTTACTAAACGCAATTTTGTTGCTGCAAATTCTTTTATTTTATATGTCCAAATTCCTGTCATTTTTTGTGTGTATTTATGGTGTATTGTAGGATTTTTGTCTTTGTGATTTCGTAAAATGCTCAATCATGGCTTTAGAGTAAATTTCGTTGAGAACGTGATGGTAAGGGATATACATATAGTATTGTGTAGTGCAGATCGTTTAACCAATTTTTGATTTGCAATTAATAATAAAATATTTATTGTCCAATAAATTTCTCCGTGACAGCACAGCAAAATGGTAAATAATACACACATATGCAATATGTATACACACCTATTTATAATTTATGTGTAACTAATATTCTCATTCATGAACGCATATATAATTAATAACTGCATAATCGATTAGTAATTAATAATTTTCGAGCCAAAATTATGAAAATTTTTAAAAATAACCATAAAACAGACGGACAGTATAGTGTTCCAAAATGTGTGAGATAACATTATACAAGGTGTTTTAAAACATAATTCAAAAATGTTAAGAGCATAATAATAAACATATGTATGGTAGCAAATTAACTGTTTACAGCGTGTGATTCTAGTAGTACATGAAATGATAAACGATAACATATCCTAGTAAACAGGTGCTTATCAGCTATTGTTTTATGACAGTTTAATTTGCCGTTTTGTGCGATTAGTAACAATTACAATGGTTGCGTATTCTAATGCTGAAATGAATGAGACGGTCGTGTTAATGGATATTCTTTACAAGCACAGCCTTCGTATGTGATGCTTCAGACTGACGACTAAAAGAAACTGGTTCGTTTGTCACCGTTCTTATTACACTGGACGGCAGAGAATCGCATGTACTCCATAGACAGAAGATCAAATTTTGAAAATTATTGATGAAAATCCCGAAACTAGTGTTAGAAGAATTTCGACTCAAGTAAGTGTAAACAGCAATCTTGTTTGGAGAATTCTTCATGAGCAATTCCTATACCCCTACCATATCCAACGGGTACAAGCCCTTACTGCCCCGATTATCAAGCGAGAAGGACTTTCTGCGAGTGGTTTTTGCGAACAGCAGCTGATCGGCCAGATTTCGCTGAAAATTTTTGGATTGAATTTTCGACCAATCAAAACTATCCTTTTATGTCACATGTATCAGGATATCCAATCAACATTTGATTATACTGATAACTACCCCGGAATGTTATCACTAGCGATAACACCCCGGCTGTCACATGACTTAATGTCATATCACTGCTTATGTAAAACTTTTGACAATTTCAAATTTAATTTTCGAAATGTCACGATTTGGAGAACTCAATAGTGAAAATATAGTAAAATTGGAAACAAATTCAGCAACTTCTGCAAGCTCATTTGGTTTCTCAAATTATTTCGTATTTATCACTGTCCTAGGGATATTACTACTGATAACATCCTTTTCACTGATGAAGCTGGTTTTACGAAAAATGGAATATTTAATTTCCACAACAATCACGTTTGGTGTGATGACAATCCTCATGATACCGTTGAAGCCAGAAACCAGCAACGTTTTTCTCTAAACATCTGGTTAGGCATGATAAAAGCCCGGTTGTTGGGAACGATAGTTTCGCAACAACGCTTTACAGATCCTGCATACCTCGAGTTCTTGGGTAATACTTTACTTAAACTTTTGGCAGATTTACTTTTAAATCTGAGACTGAACGTCTGGCTTATGCAAGATCTTAAGAATGATATTCCTGGGAGAGGGATAGGGCGACGAGGTACCATTGCTTGACTTCCATGGTCTCCCGATCTAAAGAACCTAAGCAATTTGGTAAGTTTGTTATGATATGAAACTTATAGCATTTCTTACAGATTTGGAAGGTGAATTCACAAAATGCTGCTGTGTTTCCTCTCCGTTGAACTTGATAAAAAAAAATTGCCTCCATTTAATACCAAATTAGATCTTTTAAAAAACTTTGTAGAATTGTTGAGTTTCAACGTTTTATACCAAATTAGATCTTTTAAAAAACTTTGTAGAATTGTTGAGTTTCAACGTTTTATACCAAATTAGATCTTTTAAAAAACTTTGTAGAATTGTTGAGTTTCAACGTTTTATACCAAATTCACAAATATAGAAATAATTGTTTGATCCCCTTTCTAAAGAATGGGGAAGCCTTTTTGGGCAACAGAAGAGAAACTGTTTCTTGTGTAAACGATCTCTTGGAGTGTTCAAGAACACGGTTTGTACCTTCATTTCTTCTCAAAGAAGAAGATATGAAGGTGATCTGTAGTGGATTCCACAAAAGATCCATACTGTCCAAACCTGTAACAGTAGACAGTTTTATTATCGGCTTGATAATGACAGCATTGCCGTCGAAACGCGTTAGCAATTATCAAAGTGTTTGGTGTCTTTGTCGGTGAAAGTGAGTTTGTGTTTTACTTCGACACCAAGAAATCCAGTAATTTTTTTATTTTTTTTTATTCATGTTTCTAACATCAAATTATATAATTTGTCGAATTATTTTGTCAAGATATGTCCAGTAACTAAATATGCACATTGGAGAGTTTTGGGCGTCCGTATATATACATATATATAATACGTCTTAGTTATTTTCGTTTCAACGCTATACTTCTATATACCATCTTATGAGTTTAGGAAGACACCGTTCATTGTTATTTCTCTTTTTTATCGGGTCATAATCTTCAACGTTATGACTATTACAGCACTTTATGATCCCAGCACGTTCCGAAAGAACCGCTATAACCTCCAGAAAAAAAAATCCGAACTTTAATAAAACCTAGAGGCCATCTGATTACTATTCCCTCGTTAATGACACAACCCTACTATTCTAGTATTATTACCTACCGCTATGACTGTTCTATATTTATACTATGGTTCTCTTATTTATATTCCAATCTCTTGCGCGCCAGTATGTGTCTGTATATTATCTATTATAATTACTATAAGCGTACTCCACAGTCCAGCGAAAGCTTGGTCCGATCCGATTGTAACCTTTATGCATGCAGATATATTGATTAAATTGTGCTCTTCCATGACAGACCAGAGCGCCTATTAATTAGGACAAAATTCAATTGGCCAATGATGATTGAGCATTTTGTTCACATACAAGTGATGCGTAGATTTTTGACATTCGATTGCATACATCATTCGAACCCTGCTCGCTTTCGGCCTTCGGCCTCTCGCATCGCGTAACTTAATAGAATTAAATGTAGTACACTCCTCTACCGTACAAATTCACTCATTTGTAGCAAGAGCACCAATTTACCAATTTACAAGTTTTGCGTATAATATTTGAAATACAGATGTCCTGCCCGCATACAATGTAATCACATTCGATTTTGAATCTATTTTAGATATTGCAATTCATACGTCACATTTTCAAAAATGTTCTACGTATCGGCAAGTCCGAATTAAACTGTTCGCCGTTACTTAACCTTAGAAAATTGCTTTAACGTTCTTAATCGAGGCACCTATAGTTGAAACTTATTAAATGTGTCTCATCGATGATTTTCTGTCCAAATTCATTTAAATTTGGCAAAAGTTCCAAATCCAATAACGTAAGAAGCCATTTAATTCTTCTTTGAACAGTCTGGGAAAATATTTTGTCCAAGTATTCGCTAACAGGGAACCCGATGTGGGAAGGAGCACCATCTTGCCGAATGCAAGTAGTGTCAACATTTTCGTAGACTAAAACAAGAGTCCTTTGAAAATCCAGGCAAATTTTAGTACTTCTAAAATCTTAGATACAGAAGAAGTTGAAAAAAAGTAAGTAGTTCTGAGTAGTTCAGGAATTTTAGTTCCATAATTCCTATCAAATTTTTGTGGTTCGGGCGCTAATTGAAGATGGAAAACGATGCATATATCATGTTTTTTTTTATAAAAAAATAGCTAAGAAATTAATTATCAATGGTAAATCCTTCTATTATGCTAAGTAGTTCAGTTTCTAATGCTCGTTCTAAAAATATATCACATATGAAAAATGTTACTGGTAAATTATGAAAAACAGGGACTAAAGCATAAATACAGGCTTCTGTTCTTTTAGGAACTCTTTTGCCTGTCTTTGCCCTGGTGATCTTTGCCACCATTCCGTAGACTTGTATACCCATTCGTTGATGGACTTTCTGATGTGTAATTTGGTAGTGCCGAAGGATGGGTGAAGCCCGACGAATTGCCTTGACGAACCTTGTCTGGCCAGATCGTCAGCCGCCTCATTTTCCTTCACGCCCTTGTGGCTGGGAACCCAGACCAAAGTTAGTTTCCTTTGGAAACCCACATCATTTAAGGCGTTCACGCAGTCCCAAACCAGTTTAGAGTCAACACTTGCTGAGCTAATCGCTTCGAGTGTTGCCTGGCTGTCTGAGAAAATAGCGACCCTTTTACTAAGTTCGGTCCATCTTTCTGCTTCTCTAGCGCAATGGTGAATTGCTGCTACCTCAGCTTGAAAGACCGTTGTGTCCTTGCTGAATCTTATCGAGAGAGCCTTCCTAGGCTTGCCTCCGTATATATCAGCTCCTACGCCATATTCCGTTTTGGAGCCGTCTGCATACCAGTTCGAGTCCGCTCTTACTGGAGGACCTTTCTCCCAGTCCCTCTTATCTGGTATTATAACCTGGTATTTCCTATCCAGGTTAAATTCCTGGACCATGGCATCGCCTGGCATCCCTGTAATGGGAGTACTACTGCTCCGTAGGTTATCATGGGTCTGACTACCCTTGTGTACAACCACAGAGTCGTTTTGGAGCTAAGACCCCAGTTTCTCCCCCAAAGCCTTCTGCACCTTTGTAGGGCAATGATGGCCTTGTTGGTTGATTTTTTGGATGTGTGGATCTTTGATCAAACCATATCCCAAGGTATTTTGCCTCTTTGACATATGGAATTCTTTCACCTCCCAACAGTATTGGCTGTAGACCTTTTAGCATTATTTTTCTAGTGAAGGTGATAACTTGTGTCTTGACTGATAGCCGCTCTTGCTTACACCAGTTATCAACCACATTAATTGCGGTTTGCGTCCGTTTCACCAAGACTTTTGGTCCGTCCTCTGACGACTATTGTACGATCGTCTGCGTACCCTAGGCAGTAGAAGCCTTTGTTTGTCAAATTGCAGATTAGGTCGTCCACCAGAGCAGCCCACAATAACGGAGATAAAACTCCGCCCTGCGGGCAACCCCCTCCTGCCGCTGCTGTGATGGTAGCCTCGCCTATTGTGGATATGATTATCCATTTTTTCAGGTTAGCTTTTATCCACTGCAGAAGCTTCGGTGTAACGCCTTTTCTCCGTAGTGCCTCAATAATTGAATTTGTGGTAGCATTATTAAATGTCCCTTCTATATCCAGGAAGGTCGCCATAGCTATTTCTTTGTCTTCTAGTGATTTTGAAATTAGCCTGTTTAAATCGTCCAGTGCGGCCTCCGTGGATTTTCCGGATTGGTAGGCATATTACCTATTGTTGAGTGGCTGATTTCTCAGCGCGGTGTCTTTTATGAACCTGTCCGCCAGTCTTTCAAGTGTCTTTAGTAAGAAAGAGGACAGACTTATTGGTCTGCATGATCTTGGCGTTTGGTCGGAGGTTTTTCCTACTTTGGGTAGGTATATTACTCTCATCTTTTGCCATGCAGTAGAAACGCATCCCCAGGCTATACTTGCTCCGAAGATTATTGTAAGATGTGGCAACAATACGTCCATCCCTTTCTGTAGTAGTGCCGGAAATATTCCGTCCGTGCCGGCAGATTTGAAAGGTGCAAATCTGCTCACCGTCCACTTGATTCTCGCGGGTCTCGTGATCTCGGTAGCCAACCTCCAGTCGTCTCGTTTCGGCCTTTTCGGTCTTTGATTCGGTGCGGTTGGCCTACGAGCAACCATCAGGATTTTCGCGGACGGAAAATGAACTTTATATATTATATAGTTCGTTAATGCTCTCTTCGTGAGTGCTAGTGTAGGTTCCATCAGCTCTTTTGATGAAGCCCACTTCAGTGGCAGTACTACCTTCCTTGGCCAGAACTTTGTGGATCCGTGAGCATGCGGGAGTTTCTCGCAAAACTTTCTCCACGAGTCCCTTCGGCCGGAGTAACTATAACTCTCTTCCCCTCTCCCCTACTACTTTTTTGGAAAGGGTAGTGACATGTGACGAGACATGGATTTTTCAATATGATCCCGAAACTAAGCGCCAATCTCTATATTGGAGGTCTCCTCATTCACCCAGGGCGAAAAAAGCAAGTATGAACAAATCGAAATTTAAAGCCATGTTGCTTGCTTTCTTTGATATTTGTGGAGTTGTCTATATTAATTGGGTTCCAGAGGGTCAAACAATTAGCCAGGATTATTATTTAGAAGTAATGAAACTCTCCGTGAAAGGATTCGAAAGAATTGATGATTGAATGATTTATGTGCAAGAAAGGCATGGATGACAATGCGCCAGCTCATACCGCCCTAAAAGTTAAAAAATTTTTGGCCAAACACTCGATCATGAATGGAATAAACAAGTTTGTATTGCAACCAGTATAATCTGTTACAAAATTAAAGGTTAGGCGTATAACAGCCACGTTTAAGACCTAGTACATAAAATAAATGTTCAAAAATATAATCCCGATAATACACACTTTTTTCTTCACACTCAGAGTATGATACAGGACTTTGGACAAGATACAGAAAATAAGATGAACTTTACTTATTTTTGTTTGACTTCCTATAAAGATCTATTTTCAATAGTATGAGAGTAACTTCTTTGAGTTTACACATACTATACATCTTTTATGTGTACATGTAGCACATTTACATTTACGTAGCGTTTGTTCGTTTCTGTAAGCTCGAAAACCTCAAAGGATTACGCAACGCCATCAATATTAACACGAAAGATCCCTTACAAATCCCTTGTTCAGGACGTGCTGCTTGTTTCTGAATTCTCGTGAATAACTGCATGTGTGAGCTCCGTTTGTTGCTTTACAACCTCGACGGAACATCGTATACTAGAATAGGAAATGATAAAAAAAACGGGCAAACACACGCTATACAACATTTACGTATAGACATACACCACCACTATGAAAATATAAACAGCATTTCCAAAAACGAAACAGCAATAAGATTGTTTCACATCAGTTATTTCAATCTACATCGGTCTCTCGTAGATCCAATATGAGGTAGTCTCGGGCATTTCAATTTGTAATGGAACTAACTCTCAACTGAGCGGTAGTAGAGGGAAGCGAATCATCGGATGACATCCGGCTCCTGACGACGCAAGTTCGCACAAACAAAAAGCAGTAATATGCTGCGATCCTATTTTCGTTCTTTGCCCACTTACCAACTACATAATAGTTCGTTGTCGTTCGTTTCTCTCGAAATCTCAAACTGAGAGAGAATTGTGAGAATCCCGGCTTCGTATTTACATAATTCGATTAAGTTTCGAATAAATTGTTTTCTATTTTTAATGTGCACAAATATTTATAAAATCCAGTATATTTATTATTGATGTTTGCGTTGCAATTTCCTATGTTTTCATATAACAAAATCAATATCTACAGAGAGGATATGCGCAAATAATTTCAGTGCGGTTTTTCAACGAGTGAAAATAAATTAAACCGCGTATAGAAATCAAAAATGTATGTGTGTGTAATCATTTTAATTAACAGATACGTCAAGTTAATTAAGGCAGTGTAAGATTCATCCGAGGGGATATTATAAATTCGATACTTGTTGATGATACTAAGGTGATGAACAGTGTAAGGTACTTAATTTATAAAAGACGTCTATGTCTTTTTACTACAAGATCTACAGTCTTGAGGATTGTGCGGTTTTTACGTACTACTAAGATTAATTCTACCAGCCCACCCCTTCAATTTCGGTTTTTGCACATACATATAAGACGTGATCAGAATATTCCATAGAAACATACACTACTTTCTGAACCATAAACGAACATCCACCGTTTAAAACACGTTCGGCGCCAAGCTAAATTTCCAAAAATAAGTGGGGCCAATTTTTTGTTATCTTTTCAGTACCCTTAACACGTTCACTGCCACTGGCTCTTATAAGAGCCAACGTCTAGCTAGCGTCAGTGCCGGTGGCTCTTAAAAGAGCTCTGGTGAAATGATTTTCTAGTGCGGGATATTTCCATTCGGTACGAGACGTGGGGTACGTATGTTGTGTCGGCACTGAGGATAGGTATTATTTAACAAATTTTTGCCGGTAGTTACGGTTTTTTGTTTTTAGGTTGGTAGTAATACGTGTTTAAAAATGGCGGATAATAACGCTGTGCCGGGGCCTTCTGATCCAAAAAAAATCGAGATTAAATGTTAAAAAATACTATACAGATAGTGAATTATTAAAAATATGAGAAGATAGTGACTTTGACGACTTCGATTCTGTTGTTGGGGACTCTGATGCGGAATATTTGAGCGAGTTCGAATACGTGAATGACCACGTGACTACCCAGACACCTGCCTTCAGATAGTGATAAAGAAAGTTCTACAGATGTTCCGAAAGGAAATGCCGACAATAATATAGGCAATTATAGGCTGGAAAGACCATCCGACTGGTATGAATAGTTTACCATTTTTAAGCTTGGCTATTCCACCAAATAGCAACTCTCCCATAGACTATTTTCGTCATATAGTGACTGATGATTTTTTTATCTTGTACCGCCAAAGAAAAGTCGCGTGTGATTGGGAAAACCTTAGTTTAGACGAGTTATTAGATTTGGCCGAGATTTTCCAACATAGATATGAGAAATGTAAAACTAAAACGTTTTCAAGATTACTGGATTACTTTTTCCACTGCAAAGCAATAGCCAATAGTGTAAGTCTCACTCGCTTTTTGGGCATATGCATTCACTGCATTTTTCCAGAAATCCGACACCCCCCGAACCCAATCCAGCGGACAGATTGTAAAAAATCAGACCGGTTATTAACTTTTTTAACCAAAGAATTATTGAAAATTATTATCCTTGCAAACAACTTTTCCTGAACGAGTCGATGGTACTATGGAGTGGGCATTTGTCATTCCGTCAGTACATTAAAAACAAAAGGCATAAATATGGCATAAAACTGTATATGATGACAGCTTCACAAGGTCTTACATACAAAAGATTGCTGTATATACAGGTGAATACTGCTTGATGAAATAGGAGGCCGAGAGCATGCTCAAAAAGTTGTATTGCACCTAATGAAAGACAAGTTAAACATTGGACATCACCTTTACACGGACAACTATTATAATAGTTCCTCGATCTCGCGAAGATCCTCTTAGGTCAAGGAACCCATTGTACAGCGACATTAAGATTTTAAACAGAACAAATGTACCCATAGACGTCAAAAACGCAAAACTTGCCACAGGCAATATAATTTCCAGATATGCCGAAAGGGTAATTATGGGCAAAATAGCGCGATAAAAAGGATGTGAACTACATATCGACGGAGTTCGAAAATATT
This sequence comes from Popillia japonica, assembly GCA_004785975.1. Lineage (NCBI taxonomy): Eukaryota > Metazoa > Arthropoda > Insecta > Coleoptera > Scarabaeidae > Popillia > Popillia japonica. Next base: position 12,971 of record SMLS01073902.1, read on the forward strand.
ATGTTGAAATAGAAACAAGGAATATAGAAAAAATGAGCAAACCACTCCCTATAGTTGTCAGGAATTGATAGGCAGGATCAAATGCTATACTACCATTGAGCGGAACGAAAAACCATTCGATGGCCAAAAAAATTATTTATGCATTTTATAGGAACGATGCTGCTAAATGCACATCATTTATTTAATACATATTCTGGAAGCAAAATGGCATTGTTTGAATTCAGGATAAGTGTAATTAAAAGTTTAATGCCACCAATCATTAAGAATATTCCCGCAGCAGTCACTCAAGGGTACAAATTATTCGAACGAGAATGTAGAAAAGAGATATCCAAAAAGATGCCAATCTTGTGCTAAGAACGGAAAACGTAACCAAAGTATTTACGAATGTTCAACATCTCCAGGTGCTCGAGGCTTCTGCTTGGAATGTAGTGAGATTATTCACAGATAATTTTTTCATAACTTATTTTGTAAAGTTTTTTAGATTTGTTTAAAGTTTTAAGTTTACGACTGCAATATTTTTTTAACTGTAGTTACCAACTTGTTTTGTTTTAGTTTTAATAGTTATCAACCATATTGTTTTATAAGTTTTTTATTGTTCCAAAACTTTAAATAAATGTTTAATATTTTTTTTATTTATTTATATTCAAGAAAAATATGTAAAAATACAAATAGCATGATTAGTCGAATCTTTCTTTGGCTTTGCGAGAAGACAACTCAGAAAAGCATTCGAACAATTGAAAGAAGGATTTGAACGACTAGCATAAACGTTGTAGCTGTGAATCAATAGGGGACTCTAGGATTCGAAGAGATTGCTAAAAATATGGGATCATATGGATATTGATAATCAAAGTGTAAAGATAGATGAGCTAAAAATGCAGCAAAGAAACTATTCATCGGTATCTTACAATTATTTGCTCTACACGAGACCACCAAGATCTTTTTAAAGGACCCATTCAGTAGCAGAAATATAGAACTGAAGTACTAACCGAACAGGGCGAGTTGCAGAAATAATTCAGAAACTGTGAAGCAGAGCCACCCAATCTTAATTTACACTACAAGAGAAATCTAAACCGTAACAAAGGTAATGTTTCTCGCATTCTTTCGTCGGTTTCCGGTTGTTGACCGTGTCATGGTTTGTAAAATATACACAGTACAAAAAATTCACAAGGTATAAAATAAAAAACTCAACGTTTCACCACTAATGTAAGTGGCTTCTTCAGGAGCAAGAGGGCGTCTGGGGGATATCAGAAGGTCACAGTAACTCGACGCGTAAACCACGCTAGAGACGAAAACCTTCTGATTTAAATTACTTAGTACATTACCGACATGAATTAGAAATACGAGATGGACATGTAGTGATAGATTTTTTTGCAGCACAACTGTTCGATTTCGAAGTCCAGCCCCTTCAAAAATTTAGCCAATTTATTTTTTTGTATGATAATAACATCATATATGTATATTTAATGCAAATATTTTTCTGCAAAGATTAATTTAGTCTGTTGCTATGATTGACAAGCCAGTCAGTTTCAATTTTAAATAAGATAAATATTATTTGTGTTAATTGCAATATAAACATTTGTAATAACAACAGTACTACTACTGTCACAATACTTCAAAATTTCAAATATACATACATATATATGTAAAAGTGTGTAGTTTTCTAGAATGTAAGTAAACCGACATAAATCAAAACTTAAAGACGTTATAACTAAAAAAACATACATAAGCTCACTACAACAGATATGTAGATATTCATAAATTACTGTTTCCCTCAGATTTTTAAATATTTTAGCAATTAATTAAGTTTACGATGATTTCCTTCATAAACTTTAAGATATAAGTATCATTAGCACACATAACAGATACACTAGTAGTGTAAATCGTTATAATATCTTGGGTAAATACATATGCTCATATTGTCAAGCATTTGATATTTACTTTTGGTAGATATATCGTTCATTCTGTCTCTAATAATTCCAATAACCAATTAAAATACATATACATATATACTGACTTCCAGAAAAATTGCAACACCTAGAAATTGTCGAACGATTTTATTGAAATTTTCAGGAAACGTCTATTTTCATTAAACAAATTGATGATTAAAATTTGAATAAAATCTAGCAAGTAGTTTTGTTTTTTTTGCATGTTGTTTCCATAGCACATAGTAACTATAAATTTGATGTATTAGACCATTTAGTAACTGTCAAGTTTGCAAATTGTTGTTGTTTCGTCACAATTTCATTCTGAACTTGATAACAATGCCGAGAGTACGTCAACATCAACATTTTATCCAATTAAGTGATTTTGAACGTGGCCGTATTATTGGTATGAGAGAGGCCGGACTTTCGCTAAGAGAAATTGCTCGTCGTCTAAACCAAAATGTTTCATCGGTATTGAGATGTTGGTCCAAATGGTCCGAGGAAGGGGTTCAACATCGTCGCCGTGGATCTGGACGTCCTCGAAGGACTACAGATCGCGAAGAACGTCGCTTAAGACTTTTGGCCACAAGAGATAGATTTTCAACAACTCGATCAATTGCAAATGATTGGATGAGAGGTGCAGAACTCAGAATGTCAATGTCAACTGTTTATCGCCGGATAAGATCTTATGGGTTGCGTTCATATCGTCCATTTTTATGTCTTCCTCTAACACCACTTCACCGTCTACGCAGACTAGAGTGGAGCAACGAAAGGGTTAATTGGGCGCAAGAATGGCATCAAATTGTGTTGTGACGAGTCCCGATTTTGCTTGTGGACCCACAATGGTCGTAGGAGAGTCAGACGGATGCGTGGAGAACGTAAAAATCCAACATTTTTTGTGGAACGCAACACAGCCCTCACTCAAGGTGTTATGATATGGGGTGCAATATGTTATGGTAGCAGATCACCCTTGGTCTTTATTGACGGCAACCTTCACGCAGCTGGTTACATTGCTAATGTGCTACAACCAGTTGGCCTTCCATATCTTCAGGGGCTGCAAAATCCTATTTTCCAGCAGGATAATGCACGCCCTCATACGGCAAGGGCTACAACACGGTTTTTGGAAGAATCTAACATTGCCGTCCTCTCATGGCCTGCTCGGTCGCCTAATTTGTCACCCATTGAACATGTATGGGATAAGATTGGTAGGCGACTGGGTAATTTATCGCACCCTCCAGATAATTTACACAATCTTCAGCAACGGATTCAAGAAGCTTGGGACGATATACCACAAGCATCTATAGATCACTTGATTAATAGCATGCCAAGCCGTCTGGATGAGTGCATTACAAATCGTGGCGAAGCAACTCATTATTGAAAAAACTTTTAAAGCTTTTGTTCTTTTGTTTTCAAATCTTAATCATCACTTTGTTTCATGAAAATAGACGTTCCCTGAAAATTTCAATAAAATCGTTCGACAACTTCTAGGTGTTGCAATTTTTCTGGAAGTCAGTATAGGTTAAGTTAACATTAATAGACTGAACAAACTTGCCAGCTAAGGAAAGAAAATACATAGACAACTAGTTCTACGAGACCGAGTTGCTACAATGCGTCAAATTGCTAACCACTGGTTTGGAGAAGAAGGTAGACCCGGACTTTTTCATACCAACCACGATTAGTGCTTTCGTTGACTGCGGACCGCTGTCGTCGACGCTCTAACTGGTGCAGAGAACGGCAGCATTGGGAAGCAGACTGGCATAATGTCGTCTTCGGGACGAATCACGATTCTGTCTAGGTGTGCATGATGGCCGTAGACGGGTATGACGCTGCACAGTGGAACAAAATACTGAAAGTGCGGCCAAAAGTACTATTTTATGATTGGGAAGAATTGTTGCAAACAACTACTTAAAACGAAGGGGAAGGGATGGGACCAACCCTGTGTACTGGTAGCAATCACCTCACCCCTCGCGAATAGTGGTTACAATATGTGATGGTCACAATATGTGATGTTGAATTTTTTGCTAATACAGTGTAAGATGCAAAAGTGTGGTCGATACAACAATTTACGTTATTTTTCTAAAGTGTGAAAAAAGTATACCCTGTCTCAAATAAACCAAGGTAAGTGGTCTTTATAATGTGTATAAGATAGTTGATTATTATGATTTTTGATATACTTTTTACGAAAACCATTTTCCCCCGTTTTGACACTTCGCAAATATAAAGTGATACGTTCAATTTGAGTTACAATGTTAGTAAAGTATACTTATGCGTAGGGATTTGTAGAACATTTAGACTTAAATATATTAAATATACTGTAAAAAATTCAACTGCATATCTGTGCAACTTAGTTTGGATTAGTATCAAACATGGCAGCAGAAGAAGGGTGACAGTGCAAGTAATAAATGTCAACGTGTACAGAATGAAGTGTTTTTTTAAAAACATAGAAGCCGAAAATTTGCCGAAAGAGTATATTACTAAAATACGTCAAACTGTTTATGTTTCCTGTAGCCAATTATTGACAAGACGGCAGACGAGCTATCGCTTTGAAAAGCAGTTCTTGAAGTCCAATATTGACTGGCTAAATGAATGCATTGCATGTTCATACTTACAATTAGAAGAACCTGACGAAAATAGGCTTCAACACAAACGGGTCGGCCCCGAGTTCAGTTTACAGAAAGTAGTGATCGGTCAAAAAGAAGAAAAACCCGTGAACTTCGAGCACAGTATGAAAAAGATAAAGTATTACACGCTGTACAAAGTAGTTTATTAGAATCAGGGGAAAGAGCAGCCGCAATCTCTAATGGAGGAAACTCTTCAAACTACCACACCTAGAGCTACAATAATTAGACAAGCGTGGTTGGAGAAAAAAAGATATCATTCCATATTTTCCCTGAATGTATATAACTTTAAATAATGAAAGAAGAGTTAGGGTATCTCATCGAATGTTGCTAACGATGATTGATGGGAAAATATGCAATGCGACTACGGCAACATCATCAGCCCAGAAATGTTATATATGCGGAGCTACGCCAAACGACATGAACAATTTGAAGAAGCTAGCTTCCAACCCAGCAAATGTATCGATTCGGTCTATCTACACTCCATGCTTGGATTCGGATTTTCGAGTGTATTATCCATATTTCCTATCGTTTATTTTAAGAAATCGCAAGCTACGAACGAAGATAAGGCAACATTGCAATCCCGGAAAAAGAACATTAAATTGCATTATAAAACCTTTCCTAACTTTGCTATTTTGTTTTGACCATCCGATATGCAGATGATCCCGCTTTACCGTATTTTTTTTTTACAAAGGTCGTTAGAGAAAGGAAATTTTTGGTCTTTCAGTACTGAACTGTTTTTCTTAACATTTGAACAAATTTTATACTTTTGACCGCACTGTCGGTATTCTGTCCCACTGTGCGCTGGCGCGGAGAGCGACGAGATATTGGGTTTGCTGTTGAAAGGCATGTACACAGGACTGTTGGAGTAATGGTTTGGGAGGCTATTGCTTATCACCATTTCTGTTTATTGCAGGCAGTATGACAGCTGCGCGTTATGTTAGATGGCTGTCCAAACGTCCTTTGTACCAGCAAGACAATGCACGTCCCCATATATTGACTTTCTCCAAGAAACAGGTGTTAGTGTTTTGTGTCCACCCCGTTCCCCAAATTTAAACCCCATCGAACATGTGTCGGATATCATGGGGAGGATACTGTCCGCTTTGTACCATCCTCCACAAACTTTGGCGCAGTTAATCGACAAAGTTCAAGTTGCTCGGAAGGAGATGCCAGAAGCAGATATCCACCATCCCTTTTTGTCAATGCCTAGGTGTGTACTGGAGTGTACTTAGCTACGGGGTTGTCAAACACATTAAGTATTTATTCCTTTTTTTTGAGGTAGGTACATGTTAATAAAACTTCTTGCAAATGTTATCGTTGCATTTGTGATGTAAAACTATCTCATTGCCAAAAAATCAAGTTAAACAAATGATCCTTTCCGGATGTAACACTTCTAATGTCACTGAGTATATTTTATTTGTACGTATACGAACGTACACATTGAGTTACTGCATTGTCCTTTACATAATAATACTCAAGCGCATGTAATACCTGACTTCGATCTCTTGGAACCGACTCAAGTTTCAAAGTTTCCCAATAGCATAATCCAACAAGTTTGCAGAGAATAGCAAGTGCAATATAATAAAAGAAAGTAGCGCACTACTTCTTGGCAAAGCCTCCGCAGGTTGGCATCGGATTTGTGCAAGTCTGCACAATGAAAACGTCGTTAAATAGTGTATCGTATACATATATGTACATACATATTTAAATTTATGTTCGAAGTTTTGTTGATATTTTCGAAGGAATTGCTTGTATGGGTCTGCATACATTAATAAATTGTTTGACGTACCGAATGCTTCTTTAACTCAAGTTCACCGCAAATAAATATGATATAGAGAATTCAATATTATCCTGTTGAACTGCTTGCTCGAACTTGAACTAGCTTAAAGAAAATAGAAGGCAATGGTATACATACTTATTTCTGAATAAGATATTTAAATATAACTTAAATATATTACAAAATGTTTTCTTTGGAGCAAAACTTTGCATATAAATAACCAAAGGATACTGATAAAGATATATCGAAGATAAAAATTAAGACATTCGAACAACAGTATTAATTGAGTTATAAATTAAGGTTTGACAGACGTTGTGGTGTACATTAGTACAGATTCTAAACAGTCTGCGTCTACACAGTTCTATTTACATAACAAGCCACGTCTCGACCGAACGGTCTAATTTCAATTTGCCATTCAGAAACTGCTAAACGCATTTAAATATCTTTGGAGAGCATGCGACAGATTCCTAGTGGATAAAAAAGGAACCCAAAGACGTAGTTACGATTTAGAAATTTGTCACTGAACCCAAATGTATTACGATTAAAATACTAAATACTTCGTTGCTGGTTCTTATCTAGGATAACGGTATTGACAATATTTCTATTGAATTTCTGGCAGCTAAAGAAATTGTTAAAGAACGTTCTTAAGCATTTTCACCTTTTTTTTTGCACCGTAAGGGTCCGCATTCATCAGTTTTTATCAAGCATGCTCAACAGATTTTCTAGCACCATTTGTTAACGTTGCACTAGACATGTTTTTAGTTCTTAGCAATGCGATCTTCAGGCAGATAACTACAATTTCTGTTTATTTACTTTATACTTTATTTCTGTTTTTAATATAAGGCGTCTAACGCTGCTGCTAGCGCACCAAATGTATGACGAATAAAAAATGGATCGATAAACGTAGAGCTGGACGGGTGTCTAGTGCTATGGCAGATCGCTGAAATCGGAAGAGGTAAAATTATTCTCGAAAAATTGTATTTTACTCGACGTACCATTCGCTGTTAGGACCAAAATGTGGCTATGGAAGTCGTAACAGTAACAAAAACAGTAAAGATACAACTCACCAAACAGCACAAAAGTATCTACTTATAATCCAAGCTTCATGAAATAGTTTTGTTAGGACTAACTAGAGGTTATATATACATACATATATATAATGGCTCTACACTCCTCTAAGGAGTAATGCTTCTTCTTTCGAAGATCTCTAGATCCTGTGTACTAGGTGGATCAATCCTAATTTGTTACTTCATACCCTCAGGCTTATTGTCTTCCATAAATCCCTATTCATCCCCTTTTCCTGCCAGTTTCTAACGCCTGCGTTTTTCAGGTTCCTGACTACTTCTTCTATCCACTCGTCCTAGGCCGTCCTCTTCTTCTTGTACCACTAGGTCTCTATGTTAACATTGCTTTTATGGGACTGTGTAGCAGTGTACTTTGTTTTTTTTATATATAGTTTTATTACCTGTAATTTTTTTTTTATTTTATTCCTGTTAAGTACTGTCGTTCTTTGTGGTCAATAAACCGCTATTATTATTATTATTATTATTATTATTATTATTATTATTATTATTATTATTATTATTATTATTATATTATGTTCCTCTCCTGCACTCCACAGATGACGAAGCCATTTCACCCCCTGCTTCTTGATTATCTTCACAACATCTTTCCCGTTTCCCCTTCCAGTTCGTTTATCGTTTAATCGATTATCGTTCTTATTATCTTCCTTTCCACAATTCTTATGTCTTCTTCGCCCATTTGCGTCATCGTCATTGTTTCAGCGGCATACAACATTACTGGTCTTAACAAAGTTTCGTATATCCTCATTTTACTCTTTTTGGTAAGGTGCTTACTTCTCAGTATTTTCTTGTCTGTTCTATTATTTTTTCTTTTATTTGTTTCTCTATCACCGTCATCTGCAATCATAACTCCTAGGTATTTAATTTTACTCACTTTTTCGAGCTTGTATTTGCCCATCTTGATTACTTTGTTTGCTGTTATATTATTGCCAATTTCCATTATTTTCGTCTTATCTTCATTTATCTTTAGTCCCATCTTGTTGCCTTCTCTATCTATTTCGTCTAGCATCATAACTACTATCTCCTTTGTTTTCGCTACTAGTACTATGTCGTCTGCATATGCTACTAGTTGCCCTCCTCTTGTTTTCAGCGTTCCTCTATTGATGTTTCTTGTTACATACTCCAATACTAAGTTATACAGTGTTGCCGATAGTGCATCTCCTTGTCTGACTCGTTTATTACTTACAAATACTGCTGTTTCTCCTTTTAGTGTTTTAACTGTCATTTTTGTATTCCTCATTGTCATCTCTATAAGTCTTCTTAACTTTGTCGGTATTCCAAGCTCTGTAATAGCTTCCATTAGCTGCACCCTCTTAATAGAGTCAAAAGCTTGAAAATACATGAAGAGCATATGTATTTTTATTTTATATTCGTATGCCTTTTCCGCAATTTGTTTCACACTGTGAATAGCATCTGTTGTCGATCTGCCTGATATAAACCCACACTGATACTCACCCACAATACGTCCCGTCATTGCCACCAATCTTCTCTGAATTATCCTGGATAGTATTTTATATGCCGTGCATAGTAACGTGATGCCTCCATAGTTCCCGCATTCTTCCTAATCTCCTTTTTTATGTACTGCTACTAGTTGTCCTATCTTCCAGTCGGCACAGTTTCTTCTCTCCATACCTTCACAATTAGTCGGTGTATGTTTTCTTTCAATGTCTGTCCTCCATATTTCGTTAGCTCATTCTGCATACCATCCTTTCCTGGAGCTTTCTCATTACTAAACTGTCTTATAGCTAGTTCTACTTCTTTTAGAGTTCTCCTCAGCTGAAATTTGGTCATCCTTTCTCTCTCTACTAGTATTCTATTTTGTATCTCTTTGTCATTTAAAAGTTGGTGGAATTGATCGTACCATACGCTCTTATACTTCTCTTCATTTAGTACCACTTCCCCAACGTTGTTTTTTATTCCATTTACTCTTTGTTTATATGTTTGATTTTGTTCCCTAATCTTTTTGAAGAAGTATTTTGTATTTTTATTTCTTCTATCCATTTCAATACTATCCATTTTACTATTTATCCATTGTCTCTTATTTCCTCTTATTATCTTATTACATTCTTTTGTTCTGTGCTCGTATTCCTTTCTGTCTTCTTATTTATTCGACCTATTTATCGTCTTCTCCACCGTTTCGGAAGGTTAGTGGTATTTAAAAGCAATTTGGACATTTTATAACCATTGCGTTGTAATACAGAGTGAGTCGTGAAGAATCTACCAAACTCTCGGGGTTTATTCTACATGTGAAAATAATGTAGAAAAGCTCACATATTGTTACATTTCATTTGTTTTCGAGATACTGCGTAATTAAAAAAATAAATAAAATTTCATACATTAAAGTTTTGGTATTCTATTGGTATTATCGTTCTTTATGATATATTTTCAAAAATACTATTACTAAATATTTTCTACATCGCCTACCAAGGGTGCTGATTGCGTTCCTGATTGCGTTAGGCTGATGTTTGATATTGTCAGCAGTATTCCTAATCGGTTGAATTAGTGCAGCACGAGTGTCTACTTCTACTTGATACACTTCATTTTTTAACCAGCCCCGTAAACAATAATCCAGTGACGAGTGGTATGAAGACTTAGGAGGCCAACCAAAGTTACTACCACGACCAATCCAGCTCGCTAGGAACCTTTCACCCAAATGTTGCTTGACCGCATGACGTAATGTGCAAACGCTCCATTGTGCTGATAGAACATTTGGATTCTGATGTTTATGGGAACATACATACAAAACGAGGATTATCATTTATCTATCGACAAAATTCCATACGTCTACGATAATCATTTGGTTGTAAGTACTGTACTCTTTGTACATGGTATGTACGCAAGCCTTGCTCGTGAAGTGCTTTTATCATCCTTGTTTGTGAAATGCCCAATTTAATACTACTTCTCCGTGGGCTTATAGTTGCACTACATCAAGAACATCTTCTACTTCTTGTAATTTGCACCTATAGAATACACTCCTACAGTTTGGTCGATTCCTCACGACACACGTTGTATACTTGCTTAAACTTAGCCAGGAAGCATCACCATTTAGGCATACTGTCAAGGCAATGCGGCACCAGTTGCTCTACTGGACACCTCTATATTTGTCTAATAGAACGTAACGACCGTCTCAGCAATTTGTTTGATCCTGAACTTAATCTGCATAACTTCCCACGCATCTTCAATGGGATTACCATTAATCTCTTTCCCTCTCTCTAAACAGGTACAGAATTTTACTTCATTTTTCTTTATTGACAGCATCACTGCGTACTACTGCATAAATGAACTCCAAGAGTTAACTACACATTTCTTCTTATATCTCAAATTCCAAAAAGAAGATTTCTGAGAAAAAATTGCATTCGAAAAATAAAGGCCAAGATGCGTTTTGATATGAATTTCACTCTTCATGCTAGTAGATTGTCTACATGTTCGTCGTCCTTATCTATTTCATCCATTTCATATTATTGATATCATTTTAGATTCTTTTGGATGGGAATTAGATTAGATTTCAGTTTATTTGAGGGTACTATTGCAATGCGACCTAGTTGTTCATTGTACTCCCTTATATGAGCTGTAAGAAGCTAGGATTTTCGTGCACTTATAGCCCTCCGTCCAGTCTAAGGGCTTTAACAAACTGCTATAGCTGCGATAGTTTCAGAAAACATATTTCTTCTCCGTCTATGACGTCTTTGCCGAGGTGGATGGCACAGATTTCTATGATTGTGGTGCAATTTGATGTCAGATGTTCCGAATTCTCATCTTCCATTCATCAAAACCTGCAGACCTTATTCTATATCATACCTACCCTTGCCATATGTTTCATGACGTCTCAATGCTCTGTTAGAAAACCTGTGAGGACACATAGTCTGTTTTTGCTTAGTTCCAGTACGATCTCTGTTATTTGATTGTTGAAATTTCTCAGTCCAGAAATATTCTCCCAGAAGGATGCTCTGAGCTGTTCCTCCTTGTTTTTTGTGGGTACTCATCCCTATGCCATAGAATAGGTCCGGTCCCACAAATAAAGTTGTGGTAGCCTTCTTTGCTAATTGGTTAGCTTTCTCGTTGCTGCTGCTTCAGTGTCTCCTGGTACCCGGTATAATGCAACTCTGTTTTCTTTCCCTAAATTATTTAGTCTTTCCATGCGTTCCCAGACTAGATTAGAGCTACTGATGTTAGGAGCTCACAATCAGTACAATGCTTTGGTTCAAATGGTTTCTCTCGAGGTCTACTTGGATGGCTAGAGAGCATCCTCTACTCACGTTCACGTCCCTTAGTAGATTCTTTAAAAATATTCTACGACTTTAACAACTGAAGTAGCTTTTAATTTGCAATATTGGTTGCATTTTTTCCAATATTGTACATCAATTTGGAAACAATTGTTTGATGTTACTTGCTATTACAAGCTTGAGTAGTATGTTTTGTCACAATAACATTTATAAGCACTATACACCAAAAATATGGGTACGCATTCAGTAAATTTGAAAAGCTCAACACTATAAAAGTGTTGAAGGTTATTCAACAAAGCAAGGACTTCTACTATCTACTTGCAGCAATAATAGACGGCCTATAAATCGCGCAAGAGAGCTAACCATTTTGCTAGATGATACGTTGTCTCATTAAATGTTTCAATAACTATGTAATTTCAACGCTGCAAAAAAACATCAAAAAGAATGTATCGCGCGTATTATATCTAGCATGCTTTGTTGTTTTTCATTCTTTTAAAGGTATTATATACAAAAGAAAATAGCAACGATGATACAGATTGATATCATTTTATAACTCGGTTTCCCAGGCCTCGCCAAATATTATCTAAACAATTTCATGCACTGAGCGATATCCAAAACATTATCGCATAAAAAAACAGCTTTTAATGGTGGTTAAGGAAGAAACCCGGCGACAGGACTTCCGCAATTGATTGTGCAATTTCAGCAGGAAGCAAACCCGGACAGGCATGGATACGCCATCCCAGATAACGGATAGTAATCATTCCTTTTAAAAAGCGACCCCTCGCCGGAATCCGGCGAAACCATTTCAAAACGAACGATTTTTATTTCTTGCCGGGCAGGCAAACGAAAAAATGACAAAGACGTCGCTGCGGTGGAACTTAAAAATGCGCCCATTCTACGCAGAGAATCGCTGTCGCTCCTCCTCCGCGTTCTTCTCGAAACTGTTCGACAAAGAATGCAACAGTAAAAACGATCGTTTCATCCTTTTTTTATCGGTTCGGTGCGATCTAAATTCGTAGTTTTATTTGCACGAGATAATTGTCCACAGCGTTTTGAAGCTAATTAAAGCATTTCCGAAGGGAGCCGTGGGTTTGCAGTTTATTATTGGGGTCGTTTTGTTGTGTTATCACCGATCTTCATTCCGGCCAAATATTTGAGGTGCGAAAGGTAATTTTGTTGTAATTATATGGTTTTATTGCTTTAATCTGAATGGTTTCATTTATATTTGTACGCAAATATACCTTCTTTTGCACTAGCTTTCAATGGGAATAATTATAACGTGTGAAGAAGTGCCAAGCCAATTTAGTATATTTTTATTACTTCCAGAATAACGCCAACATTGTGTGACGATCAACAGATGATACTAGTCCTTTCTGCTTTATAAAAGTAGATTCATTAGACCACAACTCATTTTAGGAGTAACCAGCTGATCACCTAACTATCAAACAGCGTTGTGATCTAATTGGGAGCTGCAGTTCATAGTTTCAATACGACTGTTATAAGTAATAATGTAGCCAATATCTATTTTTGGGACTACAACTTTTATTTGAAATTTTCAAGAGAAAACTCACGAAAGGAGTCTTCCAATGCAAACCAATAGAAAACAACACCCAAACAAATTCGCAAACAACTTGACAACAACTTCATGGCAATGATACAATAGAGGTAGTACCACCTCAGCGGACGCACTTAAAAGCGATTGATATTAATGCTATAACCTCCCTAAGTTCGTCAGAAGTTTGGAGATTAATTGGGACTAATAAATATAGAACTTCAGTGCCTGATCAATATCTTATCTTTAATTATCTGATATTTATCTAATGCCTACTCTAATATTTTGATAATCACTCGATATCTGCATTGTTAGTTTCAGAAAAACCTAAGATACACGGAGAAATTTTGGAACACAGTATGATGACAATAATGGCATAGCATCATCAGACTGCCATTTCTTTCACGGGGACCTAATTCATTTTAAAAGTGAAATTAATCAATTTAATGCAAATGGAGCCTCAAAAACTATTTTCTGCGGATTAATTAAAAAAATTCTTGGACAGATGAAAAATATTGCTTGTATATTAGCTACATATGCAAATAGAACAGTGAAGGTAATGTGCGGCTATTGTGAAAATCAATACTACGACTATCAATTTTCCATATTAATGAGGGATTTAACTGAGGAACAGGCAAAATTCCAAAATAAAGTAAAGTAATTCGAGCATTTCGTACATTTTCAACATTAGTTGATATGAATTTTGTTGCGACAATAGAACTTAACAAGGAGGCATTGCTTTGTAGTACTCGTTTGCTATCTTGTCTTAATAACGCAACTTTATTTAGGCCTAGGTGAAGATCTAGAAAACGCACTTAAACATACAAACTGCACATCAAGAGTTGCAACGGTGATATTGACAAACAATACAACACTTGCATTCTATATAAGTATCAATTAACAATATCACAAATATACAGGGTTAGTTAAAATTTTAAAGAAACAAAAATATTATTGTAAAGAGAAAAAAATTCTCTATCGAATGGTAGTAATAGTAGTAGTAGTAATATTAAATTCCCATTTAAAGAAACTGCGCGGAAAGGCGTAACTAAAAAACAATTGAAGAAAAAGAAACCCTGTATAATCAACACATACGTCATATGTCAAACGAAAAATCACAGAAAACAAGATGTTAATTTGACACATTCGTAAAATTATTATAAAACTCGTGTGAAAGAAAAAAAACCGCTTAATCCCCAAAACTGCGTAATTAAATTTATATAAAGGGATCATCTGCGGTTGACGTCATCTCTGCCCTTCCATTTTCTAATTTCTCTTGCTGTAACATATGTTCCCATCCGAATTTCTCGCTTCCACCGCCTCATTTATATATATAGATATATATCTCAGCTCCAACACCGTTTAGGCCATCATCCTTTGTCCTGGCTATCCATTGCACCCTTCACTTTCACCGTTTATTTTCATTCGTTCCCGTGATGCGACCAAACCATGTTAGTTCTTTCATTTTTCGCCATTACATCTCCGTCGACGCACATATCTTATTCAATCATGTCGAAACGTGATTATAGGATACACCCAATTTTGTTGGTACCTATATTTACTAATAATAAGAATAATTTCTTTATTGCCCAATAGAGAAAAGTTCATTTGTAGGACAATTACAAATCAAAAGTATGTAAGTGCTAAATTAAAGAAAATTTCAGTAGCAGCAATAATAATGTACAAA
>SMLS01073904.1:0-25491 GCA_004785975.1 Popillia japonica
GCTGTAGGTCACTCAACTGCCGACGTGTTCTTTCTAAATTCTAATATTTATGCTTATGTCTATTTGTCTTGATCTCGTGCAAATACCAACCAGCTGCTTTTCAGTATACAATTCACTATTCATACAATCTAACAATTTCTTATCGATCTGAAAAATTTTAAAATATTTGATGTATTACCCTGTATACATGCACGCAATATAAGTGCAACATAGTAAATGAAGTGTTTTTGCGAAAATAATACCCAATTGGACTTGATCTAACTTAACATTTTTATTTGTATACATTGCACACAGAAGTTTGTAAGTTTATATGTGAACTTTTGATGTATGTTTTATTTGTTGAAGGTCATTCTTATATTGCTTATTTGTAGGTACCGTATACTCACTAACTGTCAAATAATAAGAGTTACAACTTATCTAAGTTTATATAAACTCCTACTATTTCCTTGGAGAAGAATTATATAACATCATATTCTTATACCTCCTTTAACAAATATTCAACTTAAAAATATCCATCTTTAAAATAACAATATTATGCATCTGTTTGTGTATAATATTGAAATGTACATATATAGGCAGGAATATATAATATTTTTAAATAAAAATCTGCATAAGCTAGATGTTCATTTTAAGAATGCTTAATTTGGTTGGGAATTTATTGCTATTAGCGTACTAAATATATTTAACGGCACATTGTAAAAATATCCATGTATTTAACCCGAGAAAGATTGTCATAACTTTACGAATAATAGTTATTCAAATTTAAATTATGTTTTCAAACAAATTAGTATCTTCTCTTTGAATGTGTTCTTCTTTGAGTGTACGTTAACACTATTTTAACATATTACTGACAACAATAATTACACATTTTTCGTCATTAGGTTGTTTGTATAATCTGAAATAAAATTGTTATACATATTACGAAATATAACATTATGAAAACTCTAAACTGAATTTATGATCAAGGCAAATATGTATACATATTAGGAAATACCTGAATGTTGTGTTAGACCAGCGCCTGTATTTTTGAGAACATGGTTAGTATCCTACTATGAAAGCTAAAGATGGAATTGCTAAATTAATGCGTATAATGCCATAGAGAGATGGGCCAGGAAGCGGTAAATGTAAAATATTAATGGAGGTGGTTCATTCAATAATCCTCTATGGGGTACC
The DNA here is from genome assembly GCA_004785975.1 of Popillia japonica. NCBI lineage: Eukaryota > Metazoa > Arthropoda > Insecta > Coleoptera > Scarabaeidae > Popillia > Popillia japonica. The sequence continues at coordinate 1,174 of SMLS01073904.1, forward strand.
ACTGTAGCAAGAGGGTCTGGAAAAGAAAGCTGACAGAATACAATGAAGGCGACTGATTAGGGACGCGTTGGCCTCTTGTACTACATTTACTTGCTGCACTTGCTACATTTCAACTGATTGCTGGCATATACCCAATACACCTCTTGGTACAAAACTTCTGCTACTTTGGAAAATTAACAAAAGCGATGGGATGACAACGTAAGCAATGCATAGTAGACCAAGCGGTTAATACCTCAAAGGTTGTCTAAATTACAAGTCCAGAAGACTCGATTACTAGCTCACACAGTCTCTAAGTCTCCATGGCGTTTTTAGGCGGCACGCTCTCTGAACTGGTATACTTAACGCCGACACAACCGTATAATATGGGAAAGAAGACAGTGTTACCCATGCAATTTTCGAATATCACAGATGAACCCATGCCAGAAATGCGGCCCATCACACACATACTAAAGTGCTAACTTCGGATAATGTGATCCACACAATAACATTTTCAGTTAGTTTGAGAAATGATGGCAAACAAGAGGAGAGAACGAGGCAAACAGCCCGCCGAGGGCCTGATTCCCAGGATTTATGGGAGATGGAAGATGTCGGGATATTAGATATCCAAGTACTCTGACGATATGTCCTAGAACACGGTTCTGCAGATGTTTGCGCTGTGCTGTTCAGCGGGTCACGTTCCGGAATGCGAGCCAGTAACGTCATACTACCGTACTTACGTACTTGTAATATTTATGCAGTTTGCGGGAAATATCCTTTTAAGAGAAAACGAAATGTTGTACTCTAATTGCAGTAACTGGGGCAGTAGTCCCTACCGCATTGATTGTAGGACTACTACTACACCTTTTGCTGTTTCTTTATGTTTGCAAATATATTTTCTAAATGGACTTAGACTAACAGTAATTCTCCCATTATTTTTAATCACAGACTTGCTTTTGATGGCTCAACCTTTACTAAAAGATGTAGTTGTTGTAGCGTTGTAGTTGTTACTACTTCAATAAGTCAAGTTTACACTCCAGCTAGTAATTTTTGGATGCCTACATTGTGTACATGTAACTATGTAGGTAACTTAGTTTTTATACTGAATTGAGAATTTTCTTTGATAATGACAAACGTTATTGCACACATTTATCCCGATTGAAAAGCTTTAATGTCCTATATGTGATAGATGAACTTAAATTTTGAGCATTCGGTGAAGAGAACTTTTCAGAGAATTGATATCCGACGCCAGAATGAGGTTTTGTCAAATAGGTACATACATAGTACATATACCGGGTGTAAACGTGGCAACTGAACGCTAGAGGCGTTAACTATTCCCCACTACGCACCGCATCTGCCTCTCACATGTAGTCAGATGTAGGCGATTGCAGTCAGTAGTAGTGAGGTATTGAGTATTTGGTCCGTGTGGTGCTTGTAGCGTGGCTGAATTGCATATTGAACGAAATGGCAAAGTATAGGTACTAAAGAGGAAAAAATTGTTTGTTAAATCGATACGAAACATGTACAACTCGTCAACCATTTTACATGAACTCCTATTAAGTTTTATAAATAAACACTAGTTCTAATTAAATCAACGATTTTTCCCAATATACATTTCAATTATAAGTAGAGAATGATAAACATAATAAAGGAGGTGTGTACGTTTCTCGGTGCTGTCTAATCTTAGCCCGATCAAACGCGTAAGGAGAAGTAAATCCGCCGGGGACGGCGATTGCGCCGAAGTATCGTTCAGTTACCAGATTTACACCCGGTATGTATACCATATACTGGTTCTGATGTTGAGTAATGTAACTATTTACTCAGGCGATCTGGAATGAGCTTATGTCTCAGCTTCTTCTTTCGTACTGTAAATCATAAGCCACCCTAATCCTTTCTGGATTAGTTGCCGGTCTAGATACAACATCAAGGTCTCCGTATAATTATTTGAGTTACACACATTTACCCAACGAGGTTTTAGCAATTTGCTTTACAGATGTAGTAATCATATTCAGCACATTACTTTCGGGTAAGCAATTACACGAATAGCAAATATTGCGTTTCAATTATACAAACTCTTAGTAATATAAAAATTTCTCAGCAAATAATTAATTGTAGAATTATGAAAGAGTTCTTAAATTATTATAATTACTAAACAATAGATCACCGACAAATTAATTGATTGATTGACTGATTCGTTACTATCAAGATAGGACAGCCTTTTAACATCCCTAACACTGCGGCCGGCGTCTGCCCTCTCCTATTTGCCCAATAGAAAATTCCAATTACAGGACAAATATATAAATTAAGCAAGATGTGCAAAAAAAAAGACAAAATAACATGGCTATATACAAAAATTAAGAGAACAAATTAACATCGACTTTGCGAACAACAAAATTAATTAAATAATTGAAAAAAATACAATGATTAAATAAAAATGTCATCCAGACGGCGATCCGCCATACGACGCATTATTGTAGTGGGTGAACGTTGTAAAAGATTGGTTCTGGACGTCGTTGTTTCTGAACCCATGTCTTGACGATAGCCTAGGAAGGTGAAGTCTTCGGACATTTCCTTCTGACAGATAACGATTCTAGAGCATGCCGTTGTAGTAGTTCATATTGACGGGTACCAACATGGGGATACACTCTATCCAGTTTAAAAGATAAATAGGTACATCAAAAATCTTCGCTGAATTTGATCAAGTGACACAGCATGACAAGCGTAGATGGGATACCATATTATGCAAGCATATTCTAATTTACTCAAAACTTAAGCACTTGGAGCTACGCATAATGAATCCTAAATATTTGCTTGCAGAGGCACTACTGAGTCAATGTGATCAATAAATGGAAATCCACAATCAAAACTAACACCCAAGTCCTTAATAATCACCTTTTTTTGGGGTAGGTATGTAATGATTAACTGAATACTCTGTTTCAAGCGGTGAGCTTTTTGTATACGATATCATCGCACATTTCGAAGCATTAAGAATTAATCCTGGCACCACACAATTATTTTATTGAGATTGGGTTGCAAACACATAGCGTCGTTAAGTGAAGAGATTTATGTCGACAGCATATACAAGGACGGGACAATCCAAACCGAGAAGCAGATCGTTGATAAAAATGGTAAACAACAAGGGACCTAAATTCGAACCTTACGGTACACTCATAGCAGCGATATATTCACCATAGCAATATCCGTTATAAGACCCAAAGAAAATTCTATATTGCAGATAGGATTTGAGTAATTTCGCAGATGGAGAAAAGCCAAGTGATTCCAGCTTTTGTAAGAGAATGTTGTGATTGACGGTGTCGAACGCACGATAAAAGTCAGTGTATATCACATCAACCTGGCTGCTTCGATCCAAAATTTCGCAAACGTATTGTGAAAAGCAACACAAGTTTCTGACAGTGGAGCGTCGGGCAATAAATCCATGTTGGGCAGGAGAAATGAAGGAGATTACATGATTGTGTATTTGTTTGTAGGTAACATGTCATTACCAGAAGTAACTTTTGAAGAGAAAGTTGATAAAATACGAATTAGATCATCTTCAGATATTGTAGAAAAGGAAAATGGCAATGAATGATAATAATTTTCCAAAAGAGAGAACTCTCCGCCAGTTGAATAACTATCAGCAAACGTTGCAGCAAAAGCGTTAACAATTTCCGATGGATCATTAGTTCAGAATCGTTTACAAACATTTCTCCAGGAATTCTTGTTGACTTGCATTTGTCGCTCAAAAATGTCCACAACTTACTTGGATCACTCTTAATATCATTTTCAACTACTGAGATATATTTTTTGCAAGCATCAGAAATCAATGATTTATATGTGGATCTGATTCGTTTGAATTCGCCGTAAAATACCAATGTTTTAGTTTTAATCCATTTACGATGGTAATAATATTTGTATTTGAGGTGAAGCTTAATATCAATATTAAATCAAACCGGATAATGCACTTTATTATTATTAGCACTTGTCTCCTGAACATATTCTTTGAGAATATTACAGATTCCCGTTTTGTGCAGTGACCTTTTACATAGCCATGTTTTATTAATAGACATGTTACTGCCTTAAGTTGAATCTTGTTTGATAGAAGTAAGTCAGCAGTTAGTCGCTGTGACGGACTCCATCCTCCGTTTGCTGTGCCTTCGTCCAAGTACATGGTTCCAATTGAATTAGTGTTGTTTTACGGCTTCGGTCCAGCAGATTTCATTTTGGAGCATTGTCATGCTAGGTGGTCTGCAATTTCGGTGCCTGCTATACGCCTGTGCACTGGCACCTACACTAAGGTGACCTAGTTGTGTCTAGCCAGCCCAGTTCGGTTTTGCAGATCATTTTGCAATTTACAATACCGTTGACTATCTCCCAAGTGGTTCACATTTTTTGTAACTCTGGTTTTCGTCATAGACTCTAACGCCGGAATTTGTACCTCCTTTTGACCCATTTGTGAACCAGTTTTGGCTTCTCGGTTTTCTCCTTTCATGATTTCTCCACTCATCTCAGTTCAAGAACAGATATCAAAGATTCTGGGTTCTATAATAGCTGTTAGTATTTCTCAATCTATACGCTCCCATTCCTGCCTCTCACATAATAGATTAGTTAATTTAAGAATTTTGTGCCAATTCAAGTTGATTATTAGACATTTTATATTATTAGCTCTAGCTAGAGTAAACATAGCAATTTCCTGGACGTGTTCTACACGCTTGGAAATCTACTAACGCAATATGTTATATGATCATATGGGAACAAATGTTGCTAATTGTAAATTAAATTTACTATGAAATAGCAAATTATCGATAGGTCGATTCTTATATCCTGTAATCAGTGTTATTTACTTGTTATACATGAATCTAATTTAAATGTTAATAAGAACACATTTTTAATTTAATAAGCCAACAACAAGCACATCTGATTATTAATGTGTTGTACTAATTATTGTAGTTGACTATCTCAATAATGAATCTACTTTTAGCGCAGTAATGTAGGAAAATATGTCGGATAATGTGGTAACTGTTACATTCATCGCCCGCATCGGTACAGCATTTTTGGGTGGGATAAGCATTGAGTCAACTATCTCTTTGTTAGATATTTTTAGTTCTCTACTACACAAAATTCAATGTTAAAGCAGCGTGCGTGCACACATATGTGTACGTTATATTTTATTATATGATATTTCCGGTATTTTGAAGCGTATTGTATTTCTCAATGTAAGCGACACTTTTTGTCTACCCATTATGAATGGGTGGTATATATGTATAAGGCATGAAATTTTAATTAGATTTTTCAAATTGACGATGGAAGTGTGTATATTTTAATGACTTTCATTTACGCCCAAGTTCTTATCTTAGAAAGCAATTACCATATTTGATCTTAGAATAGTATCTTAGAGATAGGACATGTTAATTAACAACTTCTAGAATAAAAGCTGTTTTCTTCCATTGCTACAAAATCCGTGCCTACTGCTACTGTATGCTGAAAGCTAATTTAAATAAAATCTCTCGGATTTCTGTATCATATCGTTGATTAGAATACTTTTACATAAAAAATAATTGGACTGTTCTATCTTAATTCATCTGAAGAGAAGAAAAGCTCTGTGTTATTATGTAAACGATAACTGTAATTTTAAAAAATAATTATAAGTTTAAAAGTACGAAGCTTTGCCATTTCTTATGATAGAATAAGTTTCAAGATTCAAATGAATAATTAAATAATGAAACTGTTTGATATCTTGGACTACAATCTGGATTGTATTTTGTCCACTGTGTTGCTATAATTACAGTAGGAGCATAATAGTCCAAACTGTACCAGCTCTATATGCGTGCAATGCCTATGTTCTATGGATTGATTATGTATTATAGATTTCAAATGTGAATATCCAAAACTGTAAGCGTTTTCCTCAAAGTTTTGTCTAACTTTTCAAGTTGTATTGAACTTTTTACTGGGGAGTAAAATACCGTTTCATTCATACAATATTTTATTACCTTTTTTACTGATATGGGTTGTAAAAGAAAGAGTTATTTTTGCAGGTATTACTGAGTGTACATACATTAAATGCAAAATTTCTCTGCTATTAAGAAATAAAATACTCATCATTAGAGGGATGTATTGAGTGGTATATTGGAAGGAGAAAAACCTGGGGACCTAATATTATTTAGTTAATCGATTAAGAATAGTCACAAAATCCGGTTTGTGTCTTCTTGTACAGTGCGTCGAAAAGCTTTACATAAGTAGCAAATTTGGTGACAATTAAAATTTATAACTTGATTTAAAACTCAAACTTAAAAAATGGGTAGCATATTATTACTACAATGTTCGAAAATCACTGTGCTGTATGAATAAGGTGATAGCTAGCGAGAGAATGCTAAAAAAATCATCGAAAACGACAGTGCAAAATATACATAATCAAAAGATATAAAGAAACACACAAGCTTGTGGACAAGAAAAACGTGGACGATATAAAAAAATAATAGAAGCTGACTCTGAACTACAGAGCTTACGAAATAGATTTCTGTCTTCCCGGCAACTGGCCACAAAACTGCAACAAGCAACGCGAACGCAAGTCCCGGCGTCATGTGTAAGAAGGACTTTGATAAAAGAAGGACTATAAGTTCGTTTCCACAGCAAAACCACTGCTACGGTTAGGAAATCGACAAGAGAGATTGGAAACTGCAAATAACCATAAAAATTGGACACAGGAAATGTGATCTCGGATTTGTACACAGACAAGTCAAAATTTGAACTCTTTGGTTCACAGCGCCGTCAGTTTGTTCGTAGAAGAGTTAGAGAGAGATACGAACCTCAATGTATTCAGCCCTCTATTAAACAGGGGGATGGGTTTGTATTCGTTTGGGGGTGTATGTCTGCTTTTGGCATTGGTGATTTGATCAAAAATAAGCACAGATTAACTGTTGGACGCTACTTGCGGATTTTAGAAAAGCACGTTGTACCGTCTGGACGCGGCTTAACAGGTCCAAACTTTATGTTACAACACCACAAAGATCCCCACGACAATATTGTATAAAGAGTGGCATAAAATACTTATAGATTTTATTACTGACTTGTGTTTTTCACTTCTGAGAAGAATGTTGGCAGTAATTAAAGTAAAACGCGGTCGCGCTAAATATTATAATTATATTAGTTTTTTAGTTGAATATTGTTTAATTTGCTGTATATTTTCCTTGCTTTATAATATAAAAAGTTTTCAACACTGGCTATTTACATATATGTATGTATATATAACCAGTGGTCGGTAACATATCCACAGTATTGTATCTACCACCATACTTGAGTGGAGGTCTATGTCAGTAATTAAATACATATTATTATTCTGAAAATTAATGTACTGCAGCTATAACTAACCCTGAAAAGAAAACCGCGGAGCAGTCCATTGCATTAAATTCGTTGTTTACCTATAAATGCACAAGTTGTACAAGCAGTGTACACTATAAAAATATAATTTCACTTACAAAAACTTTGTCTTCCACCTTTGCTGTCTCTTTTGCATTGAGTTTTAAAGTCCGTCGAAATGTCGAATGTCATGAATTGTGTCAAAGAGTACTAATACAGTTTTATCGTAAAAATAGTTTTCATATGAAGTTTATTTCACTTTTTCACACCTTCAGGCATTAAGTTATAAAGAACGTAGAAGAACATGTTTTATTAATTGTGTAAAAGAGCATTTGTCATTAGTATCAAGGTCCTAGTAAATTTGACAAGAGAAATATTATTTCCTATAGAAACTTTCCCACTTTTTAAATAATACAAACCTTATAAAATCAACACCTTCTTCACATTTCTATCTTTAATGGTTCGAGATGGATGATTAAATTGCGAAACAATAAATATGTGTAATAATTTAAAAACTCACAAGGTCTTACATTCCAAGAGCAAGAAGTACCCCAAAAAGTGACAACATTAAATAAAACTGTTTCTAGGACATGAAGTAGTAGCTTAAATGAAAAGAAAAACCCTTGCTTAATCTTACAGGTTGCTAATAAGCCTCCACATATAATATGCCACCACAATATTTTATTAACGATTAACATGCATCTATGCACACAATAATTACAAATCAACAAATACGTTTAATAATCTAGTTCGAGACTGTAGAGTAAATTGTTTTGGCAAGTTTTGATATTAGCTTTAGAAATTGTTACTAACAAAATCTGTCTTTGACTTAGCAAAGCAAGAGATGACGAGGATTGCAACGAATTCATTGGCCGACAAGATATCTGCTGTCAATGGTTATTGTGTGGAGTGTGTTTTGTGTAGCAAATCAGGCGGTTTCGCGAAAATTGCGAATTTCGTGCACTGATAAAATACTTCTGAATGGCTGGAAAAACGGCCGCGAATCTAAATATTGTTCTAGAGGTTCATAACGTATTTAGGCTACAAACATCTCATAATAATGCGTTGGCCATATCCTACCCGAAATTTTGGGCAAAGCAAAGCATTCGGGGCGATAATCACCGCGTTTGCACCGGAGCAAAAACGAAATCGGGTGACCGTTTCAAAGGAGTGTCTGGGCAGGATTGACCGCAATCTAACGGATTTCTTCATGCATTTTGTAACCGTGGATGAGAGTTGGATCCACCGCTACATATCGAAGACCAAGGAACAATCGAAACAAAGGGCTTTTCCGGACGAATCGGCTCCAAGAAAAGCAAAGACCGTTGGATCAGTAGAAAAAGTCATAGCGATCATTTTTTGGGAATACCAAAGTGTTATCCTCATCGTCAATCTTCCGAAGGTAAGGACGATCACCGGGCAATACTGTAACAATTATTGGCCGAATTCGATGCAGTATTGATTCCGTTTGCACGGAAAGAAGTGTTTTTCCATCATGACAATGTACGGACATATTTCGACTCAAAATTCCACTACAAATTAGTCTCTCATCTTTCATATACGCTAGAATCAGCTCCAATGACTTGTTCCTATTCTCGAACCTAAAATAACCGCTGACAGGAAATAAATTTGTCTCAAATAAAGAGGTTATCGCCGCAACAAATGGCTATTTTGCCCCGTGTGGAAAGGTGTATTGATCTTCGACAAGACTACATGAGAAAATGAAATGAAATAACCCCAACAATACTGTGCTTTTCTTGTTGATTCCAGAAACATTTTAGACCGTCCTCGTATTTGATTCTGAGAATTGTTGTTCTTTCTAACATTACTGTTTTTAATCCGGAAATTCCTAATTGCAATGCCAATTAAATGCAACATTTAGCTACTAAGTGTGAATAAACCAAAGCAGTTGCGAATAAAATACGAAACACGCATAGATTACTTAATGTTGCATTGCAATTTAAACTGCTGGAGTAGTGTGATATGGTACACATCTGTAATAACGGACGGAATAAGTAAGTAACGTATTGATAATTCATAAATCTCGTCCGTATAATATGCAAATTTTAGATGAACTTACCGACTAAGCTGCAAATAAATGAAGTGAATTATGTAGAAAACTAATTAACAATAATTAATGATGAATCGTAAGTGTTTATTAGTTTACTGGTAAATGTTCTTTCTATTTAAACGAAAGTATTCGATAACTCATTCGATGTGATCCGACATCTGCAACACTCTGGCACGACTAATGTTAGTGGCACTACTACTGATTCCTTATTTTTATATAAAAAACTCACTGGAGTTCATTATCGACACATATTGGAAACTTAAAAAAAAAGCAGGAATTATTCAGACCGTAGGAACAGAAAGAAGGTTTCAGAGTTTGTAGTTTACTTTATTTTATTTACTTATTTTTGTTTTTTTTTCTATTTTATTATTTGTATATACATATTTACACTCTATAGAAATTCAGACCATGGAAGCCTTCGATATGGTAATTGAGTTAGTGGAAACACAGGATGCAAGTTTAATACTATTACACTATGATAAATAAAAAGCAATTCTAGACAAAATAAAACGGTGGCATTCGATAACTACAAGCAACAGATATTATCTTATACATTCCAATCTAACCTGAAAATATTCCTCGCGCTACAATAGTCTCAAAATAGTAACAACTAGCATAGCAGCGCTCCAAATTTATTTATATACACAAGTATTTATATTTCATATGTCGTTACAGCGGTCTTTTACCTTTCCATACTACAACTTTGGCGACAAATGATTTTATGACGTAAAATAACAAGTCAATGAAAAGGATTACTCATACCGATTTGATATATGTATAAGATTTCAATGTAAAGCTATCAGTAAAAAATACGTAAATAATACATGAAATAGTACAGGTCGGTTTGGTACATATACTTGACTATATACATATATATGTATGTATGTACATATGTACTTTCATACTTGGGTGTATTGCTCAAGTTGTGGTGAGCTAATACAACATTTGCCGAAAATGTATCAATTTTGATCGAGGATATTAATGCAGACACAAACTGATGTTAAACAAACATGAATTAAATGATATAAGTTTGTCAATGAAAAAATAAAGCACTTTCGGTGTCATTCAACTCCCGAATATACATACTTATTTGTGTATAATATTGGACACAAAGGATGATAAAATGAAACAAACTCCATTGGGTGATAGTGTTATAAATATATTGTAGAAACGACAACATAAAGCAGAATTAATGTTACCTATGGCTAATATTAAATTGAGAAAATGGACACCTACTATATATATGTATATATATTTGCTGCAACGAAATGGCTACTGCAAAGCAAATTAGGTGCAAGTTATTTGAAAGTGTGTGATATAATTCGTTAGGTATTTTGTGTATGTTGAAATTGTGAGAACGCATGATCTAAGAATAGGTTTAAGTTGAAATTTGCAACAGAATGTACAAACAGCACAATAAACCATACTCGCTTTAGTCTCACATAGCTGCAATTCTACTTCAGCAACACGAAAATAGAAGATCGAGACAGTAAAACTGAGCTAGTAAAGTCGATGTGTGTATTTTTAAACCAGTAGAAATTAAACTTTCCAGTCGTTCACCCACGAGACCGTGCTAAGGTAAAAAGTAAAGAGATTACGGAAAGCTTGAACAGATTTCTAACGAGAAAAATATTTTTTTGCTTTTTTATACCTTTTTGGTTCTTCCTACATATTGATGGTATCAAAATATAGTTTAGTAGTCATATAAATATATGATTCTAGCACTACATTCAAGTTAATACTCTGAACACAATTTTAACTCGATATAAATAGGTCCACAAATACATATTCAGAAGTAAGTATTTGTTATATAAAGATTGTAACGGTTCGTATAGGTTAACTAATTTATTTAGATTCTTTGTCTATTTTTTATTTCTGGAAACTAGCCGAGCAGACGTCTTTTGTTTAGTCACAAGGTCAAGAAGCAATCGTTTATCAAGACAGCGGTATTTTAATGCGTCCTTTATCTTTAACTATAACAATAATATATGACAAGAATTATAAACGTCACAACTGAATAATTTGATAGGTGCACTGCTGCCTTCGGGTAGCAGCATCTGAAAAAGAGATACGTTCCAAAATTATCATTTTTCGACGCTTTTCTAAGCAAGGTCGTACAGCAGCTAAACAAAATAAAAATCTTTACTATATTAGGAATTAACTCTTCTGTGATTACCACCTGGTAATATCGAATATAGCCAAAATACTGAAAATATTAGAAGGATAATAATGAGATTTCCTCTCGTTCATAAACTGGGCCATTACATCCCATATATGGCTTCTTCATTTCCACTGTACGCTCCTGAATTTTGCCCATATTATAGTTATGTAATATATATTCATTATCAAATAATTTAAAGACAAAAATAATAATACAAAAGATTACCCACTAACGAGGTAATACAATTACTGCGGTCGCAGCTAGAGCAGCTAAAAGTGGTAGAGTAGACTATAGGGTCACAATCACTTAACTAAGCTAGTGTCAAAAATATTCCGCTGGGTGAGGAACACAAAAAGGTCTCGGTAATTCGCAGATAGAACTACATTAACGGCGACATCATCATGATGCTTAATTTAAACTAGAAGCAAATAACATCAACAGTATGTTACCACACATTTTTAAAACACAAAAACCTTAACTGAACAAATTCTCATCACCGACTACAAAACTTGTTTAAGCAAACATCTGTTACAAGCAAATCACGACACTATTTTCACTGTAAGGTTAGGCAATAATCAAAGACACTGCCAAATCATAAACGTCGTGATATTATTTATTGGATTTATATGAAAAACTTCGCCAGCCCAATTCATTTTCTTATGCGTGGTATTTCGAACAGTTGTCACATTAATACAAAGTTTTCGGTTGGTCAGTTGTCTGGTACACCTGTCCATAATTCCTTTTGTATAATTCACAATATCACTGTGTGGAAAAAACAGTATAAGTTTGTGATAACGTGACTTTATTACTGCCCTATTCTGAACGATTAAAATACCAAAGCGCAAGTAAAGCAAACAAAGTTTTTCATACCTGGAAAAATTGATTTAGTTCAATTATCAATTTATAACTAAATATATAAGCAAGATAAGTATCGCAGGAATTACTTCTAACCCATGTTATTAACAAATGAGAGTCATGTTACATTCAATATTGTATCACAGTTCAATTAGGTTTAATCAATTCAGCAAGTGCATCTAATGGTAATACTAACGAAGACTTCAATAATCAACAATTCTTGTCCATCATGTATATTTACAGAGGCATTATTAATCACGTAATTATAGATCTGTTCTGTAGTATGCATCAACGTCCTCAATCAATCGAATTTTATATCATACAGCAGCAGTGACAACAAAGACAATACGAACTACTCATTTATTAGTCAAGCTCAGCATGCACAATAAAAACATTTCTCGATAACTATAATTATGAATCCGGTCCATGACTTTATAATTATACCGGACCTGAGGACCCTCTTCAGTCCCATATGTGTACTAGAGCACGTTTTTCGTCCTAATTGACGCTCGTGTGTGACTATCGAGAGGTTTAGGGCAGCGAGCAAGAATGAACGCCACGCATATGTTTCTGGGGCAGTTTTAATAGAAAAGGTTCGTCTCATGAAACTAGCATTAAAGATCGGTTATCTGTGAACTTCCTTCTTTATCGAAAACATTTTCGGAGAAAGAGGGCTCTACATTGTGATGTAAGTTGATTAGCAGTAGAAACGAAATCGTGTTTTTGAATTGATAGATTTAGATTCTGCCGGTTAATTTGTGATAATAAAATAAATAAACAAATTATACTATTATATCAAACAACATAGTAAAATAATGTCAGTAATCTGTTTATTTCAAATTAAGGTTCATTAATACTTTACTCTACGACTAATAGAAAATAGTATGATATAGTTTCTAAGTACAGTTACATGTACAGGGTGTCCCAGCAATAAAAAGATGGAATAGCAGCAATCCCAACTTGGAATGATGGAAAAAGTTAATCCAAAATATGAAGACTCTATTTGTACGCAAACTGCGCAAAAAAATAATAAAGAATTCAATTGGCCTTACACCGGGCCTGGACGGGCGCGGTAATAATAATAATAATAATAATAATAATATATTTTGGTCCTTTAGATCAATACAATTGATATCAGACAAGTCAAAATAATACAAGTCTATAAAAAGTAAAAATAAAAACGTAAAGATAAAATTAGTGTATATATAAAATAATATGAATAAAATCTAGAATATTAAAAAGTGCAAAATGAAATCTACAAAAATAACAAGAAACACAAAGGTTAAAATTAATGTAAAGATAAAATATTAGGTAACTAAATTATTATGGTGCCTCCAGATACTCATCAACCGTGTAAAAACAATTATCAGCGAGACATTCTTTAACTTTCCGCTTAAACAGCTCTATGCTCATCTTTTCTTTAAAATTTCTTGGCAACTTATTGTATAAAGCAATTCCAGCATACATGGGGTTACTCTCCGATAATGTCAATCGACGACTAGGAGTCATCAAATCTGTTCCGTGTCTTGTAGAGTAGTTGTGATAGAAATTATTAGTGTAAATTTTATCGATATCTTTTCTAATTAAGACTAATAGATATAGAATGTAAAGACTCTAAAGATTCTTTAAATAACGGACGACAAGACGCCAGATATGGTACTCCCGCAATATTGCGTATAGCACGCTTTTGTATACGAAACACCAGCTCCGACCTCCGGTCCGCCCCCCAGCATGATATACCATATACTAACTTGGACTGGAAGCAAGCGTGGTAATACGTAAGCACAGAATATCAAACAACCAGAATTTGCACTCGTCCCGGCGCGAAAAGTACGCGCATTTTTAGTGCGCAGCGTAATCCGCCATCTTCTCTAGAAGAAAAATACTTCACGGTAGTTATTCGAGCGTTGTTCATTGTTTACTGGCTATCAGGTGTTATTGACTTTAGCGTTTGTGGTTTTTTCCTATTACTAATATTAAAAAATATTCTAATATAATTCTAATTCTAATAATATAAAATGAGTTTGGTTTATTTTACGCAGTTGCTATTTTGAAACAGCTGAATATTATCTATACTTATCAAGGGCATTTAATTTTCAGTCAATACACCCTGTCAACGTATATAATTTTTCCTCAATCCGACCCTGCGTTTCTTCTACACAAAATAGCATGACTAGCCTGAAGGTCACTGAATCTGTCTTAAAAAGATCAAACGCGCCGACAAGGAGTGCAAATTCTGGTTGTTTGATATTCTGTGACGTAAGTAAGATGTCTTTGTTAACTATGTGCGATAGCCGGTATAGTGCAAAGCATATCGACGCTAAAGATTTAGATAGGTTGTTGATGTGTTCCTCCCATCCAACATCACACCCCACCCGAATACCAAGAAAGTTAACTGACGTTGTCTGTTCAATAGACGTTGAGTCAACTTTTAATAAATAACTAACATCGCGTAACTTTGTTTTAGGTGTGAAATGAATAAAATTAGTTTTCTGCAAATTCAGCACCAGCCTATTCATCGCAAACCATTTACTAAACCTAGACAACATTGAATTTGCAGTTTTCAGTACTTCATCAATACTTTCCCCTGCACATAAATAAGATACGTCATCCGCAAACATTGTTAAATTACCACCATCACATATATTAGGCAAGTCATTGATGAAAATTAGGAAAAGCAAGGGGCCAAGGACAGAACCTTGGGGTACGCCAAATTTAACAGACTTTGATAATGATTGTGCACCCGCAATCTCTACAACTTGTCGTCTGTTTTCAAGATAGGAGGAAAACCAATCAAGAATTACATCTCGTAAGCTATAATTAGCCATTTTTGCGAGTAACAGAGAGTGATCAACTAAATCAAAGGCTTTACTAAGATCCATAAATATGCCGACGGTTTTATTTCCACAATCCAAGCTATCATACAAATAATTAATGAAATGCAACACAGCAGTATCAGTAGAACGACCCTTGCGGAAGCCATGTTGTTTTAGTGATAAAATATCATGCCTAGACAAAAAATCGTAGACTCTATTAAATACTACTCGCTCGATAATTTTAGAGACGCTCGATAAAACTGGTACAAAGCGAACGAAGACTGCATACAGGCATGTATCACCATTTTACTTCTATGAAAGAAAAATGCACGTCTCGCACGAGCTTACTAAAAAGTACTTACTAACAATACTCCACAATAAAGATCAAATCATTAATTGATTTTTCTCCAGCAGCTATTAAAATTAATTAAAAGATAATTTTTTCTCTAGTTTTTAACAGCGCTAGATAAAAAATAAGTATGATATTTACTGTAAAAACGCCATAATTATTAGAATCACCTACTATAAATTACAAACTTAAGCGCAATGACTCCTATTGTTTGGAAAAAACACCATTTCTTCTCTTTCACTGCCACCGAAAAAGTTAGCCGGCTTTGTAGGAAGCAATCGATCATCTACGTGCATTATTGATATTAGTTGAGCTATTACAGTTTCCGAAGCACCTTATCAATAATTTGGCTGTTGGTTTATGAATACGCACTTACATAATATGTCCATACGATTATAGATTGTTTGCACTGCATTATTTAGTGTCTCGATAAATATAAACATACATTGAGTCAAGGCCGTAATATAATTTTTAAATATAAAAATTTCGTACGAAAATTGGTTAGTTATTGTGGTAGATATATTTAGGTGTGATCCTGTTTGGACATTACATATTTACTACACCGTCTTTTTATTGCTGGGACATCCTGCGCCTACACCCACTGATTAGTGACAAGTAGTATTTTGCAGTTGCCTAGGATAGTGCAAAGAAAATAAGAAATTAAGCAGAAATCCCATCAAGAATTACGAATTTGGAAACATCCTTAAAAACTATTTTAGTTAGTGTTGGGAGACTAGGCTTTATAGGTTTATGGTGTGGTTTTCAATTATTAATTTTGTTTAATAATAGGAAAAGCTACTAAGGTTGAATATATTTCTTCTCTTGCTGTTATTCCTAAGTAAATGCAACATGGAATCTTAACAGAAAGTAAATTACGACGTTTTGTTGTGATGCTGAATGTTATCGTGGACCTGCTAACGAAAAATCGTTCTCTAGCGTGGAATGTCAGAAATTATCTACCAGTGTACGAAATTCGTTTCCTAGTTGTGCTGCCAGGTACGCTACTAAGGGGGGCTATTATTTAATATTGCATTTGTATTTTTTATTATTTAGATTTTAAGAAGAATACCAGTAAATAGTTCTATTACAATAATTGCATTTAATTAATTATACTCTCATTTATATAAGCTGCTTATTCTTTCTAAGGCAACTACGTATACCTTGTTTTTTATTAAGAGGACCTCATCGAAAATAGCACGCCAAAATATAGGCTTACGATTGGTTTGTTGCCGGTCATGTTTACACTGCCCAAATGTGCTAGATTTTAACGACGCCATATTGTCGACACAGCTGATTGAGTAAATATTTCGTTAAATATTTTTCTATTATCTCTTTGTGTCTCTAGATTAAACAAAAAAATCAGTTTTTTTTTTACTATTTGATGGTAAAAATGGATCCACAGCCTAGTACAAGCAGATTATCAATATCGCTTCCAAGAAAACGTGTTACTTTGGGGCGTGCACATTTCTCTGTACAGGAAAAGCAAGTTATACTGATGATGTACAAGAAAATTATTGGTAGTAATCCTACCATAAAGAAAACCCAGATAACACTGCAAATTGCAAACACTTTAGATAACATACATGAATAGTTATAAATATGTATATTTATATTTAACAATAATAATAGGTGTTTCGAAGACAAGTGTTTCCATATTCTTGGTAAATATAAAGCTAGAGGACTAATTTCACCACCATTAAAACGAGTTGGAAGAAAGGAGGTGCTACCTACAATGGACGTCAGTATTAAATACATGATAAGAAGAATCATGGCTTTTTTTACGATGGAGAACTTCCTACATTAAACAAAATCTTAAAGAAAGCAAGGGAAGATCAAAATATACCTCCAATGAGTCGTTCAACGTTGTATAAATTAATGAAAATGCTTAACTTTAAGTAAGTTTGAGGACTAATTGTTTGTTTTATGTAATACAGAGAGTATGTATTTACAGTTATTTAAAACGTAATCGCAATAGTTTACTGCTCGAACGTGATGACATTGTTTTGTGGAGACGAAGATATTTATCTTCGATATCAAAATATAGAAATGAGCAACGCCCAATCTATTATTTAGACGAAATATGGCTGAATGAAGGGCATACAAGAGCAAACATGTGGCTAGATGTTAATGTTACAACACGCAGACAAGCATTTATAGACGGTGCAACTACTGGTCTAAAAAATCCTACTGGTAAAAGAAGATGCCTAATTATTTTACATATTGGTTCTAAAAACGATTTTGTTGACGACGGGTTACTACTATTTGAAGGAAGAAAAACAGTCATTACCACTAGAAAATGGAAGCATATTTTTTTGGAGAAGTGGTTCAATAATATTAACATTAACAACTTTAACACAAAAACGAAAATGCAAGAATGTTTACTTCAAAAACAAATACTGTTTGATATCTCCATGGTGCGATTAGAGTTGCTGGAAATAATAAATCAACACAAGGAACATTACAATCAATACGCAGTGGATAAAATGGCAAAACAGAGTATCGACAGTGATAGTGCTGTTCAAACAAATTCGATGTTAATATATTTGATGTACTACAAATATAACGCCTATATAATAATGTAATAAAATACATATAAAAATTATTCTGCCGTTTTTTTATAAATGTATTTTATATGTTAAATAGCAAGTGTAAATAACAAATGCATACTTTATTTGATTCTAATACATCATTTAAATTTACCGCCAAAATAGCTCTTAGTTTAATTTGCCTAATGTGAAGCGGATTTTATCATTTGGTCCTCTTAATAAAAAACAAGGTATAGCTTTTAATACAACTGTTTTCTCTACTACAACATCATTTCAAAATCCTCATTAAATAATCTTTTGCAATAGCGTAACAATTTGCAAGTTGTTAACTAAATTGTCTGTACACATGGAACAGATACACCCTAATAATTTATGAGTTAAACGTAAAATAAATATACCTCTCATAATGAGAGCATACAATTCTAACTATCGCAGTTGAATAACTAAATATTTCAAAATCCCTATCTCCAGCCTACCAAACCATTAAAAAAAAGAGTATCGACATGTCCATCGTTCTGCCCAACTTAATTTAAAGGTAATTTATCACAGTTTTGTTTTATGTGACAGATTAGATACTAGTTTCTACGCGTATAATTTCAGATAATGGAAGATAAAACACGGTTCAGATTACCTCGTTAGAACGGTATGCATTTCGGTTTGTATACGATCCGTTAAATAAAAGAAAGAAAAGAAATGAATCTAAATGAATTAGATATCAGATTAACAACGAGATGATTTGAAAACAATTTTTGATCGTGCCAGATCTCAATTAAACTACCGGTTAATACATTTTTAATGTTGGATTTTGTCGAGATAATTTGAACGCTAACGAAGAAATTCAGACCACCAAGTTTTAATGCCTGATTAGGTAACCGGTACTTGCGCGTAAAAATTTTTGTTGTAAAAGTGATTGTACGGCCTTGGCCATTAAAAATTACGGTTTACAAGGTGCGGCAGTTTCCAGATTCAAAGTTTAAGAGAACAAGCGGAAAGTTAATAATATAAACGTCTATGCATTTTCCAAGACTTTACAGAGACTTTATGTGGATGTATGTGGAATATATTGGTTTGCTTCGCTAGTAATTTACACTTTTTTATACTGCCTATTTATTTTGTTAGTGAATCGCTAAACCATCTCGGTCAAAGTGCAGCGACGCTTTTAGTTTTTGAAGTTACATTAAAAGTGCTTTATGAATTTAGATTATTATACAAAATTGTGCAGTTTCCTGA
This sequence comes from Popillia japonica, assembly GCA_004785975.1. Taxonomy (NCBI): domain Eukaryota; kingdom Metazoa; phylum Arthropoda; class Insecta; order Coleoptera; family Scarabaeidae; genus Popillia; species Popillia japonica. The sequence continues at coordinate 20,531 of SMLS01073904.1, forward strand.
GTGAGCGAGAGATTTGTTAGTTCCAAATCTCTTAGCGAAACAAAAAACGTATTCAGCTCTTTAATTTAGAAGAATGACAGGATGCACTGACCAGTACGCAATCTCAGTGGAATAGTCAGACGTTTACTAGTTTTCTAAATTCGTTTCGTCAATAACACTTAAGTTTTTTATAGAGTATCACCCTCATTTTGTGTGGAATAAATGTTCAATTGGGGGAACTTACTTCAAAAGGTCGTTTAGGTTAGGATAAGTATGCATTATGGGCCATCAAAAACAACAGCATTTCGTCAGAATGGGTGGAAATGTTCCTTGTCCATCTAGCGACAAGGAATTAAAACACGTGAAAACTGGTCTGCTTCAGAATGTATATAGCCCCAAGCAATAGGCAAAGCGTTATAAAAGGGTATTGTCATACATGACTCCCTAAAACAACACCGGAAGCAAGCAGTCACCAAATCACCACCGTGATTTCATACATTCGCGGCGTTACTGACCAAATCGGCAAAATTCTTTGTAAGGAAAACATCAAAATTATTTTTAATCCCCTAAATAAAGTCTCCTAAATTCTTCCCTCACCCGAGGATCCTCTTCATGCTTTCTCCTATAAATCCCTCCTATAAAATTCCCTGTGATTGTGGTTCAATGTACACAGGTGAAACTGGAGGCTTAGGCTAATGAACCAATGAGTTCATTAGTTGAAATTGTAATTGCTATGAACGTTGTTTATTAAATTGTAAATAAACTAGATTATTAGGAAATATCGTCTGTGAACCTAAAAATGAAATAACATGCATTGTGGAGCAGTAATTCACTGCAAAGTTATATTCGCTAAATAATGCATTCAGTCAATATTCATTATTGTATTTTTTCACTTACACTTACTTTATGTCGAATAAAAAATGAATGCAGCTGGTTCTTTTAAAATAGTTATCCTTGACAAACTCGCATATCCACACATTATGTAGGCACTTTATTTACGTATATATACATATTCTAAATTTAGACCATGCTATATATAGATGCAGATCTTGATTGTGTCTGAAACTCTATGTATAAATGTAATTAACTCGAAATTGCTATACATTTCCTAATTCCGTTCATTTGGACAATAACCCCTGCAGAGTACTGCAATAGGAAATGTGCATTAATTGGACGGCATATTTTATTATAACACGTACAATAAATTTTACATTGCGTTCTCACTTTTGTTGTCGCGATGACAACTGGAGCTAAATTTATCAGTTTAAGTCACACGTGCAATATTTATTAAATAAGATATCTAAGAAAGTTTTCTTCCTAAATAGAATAAGTAAAAATTTATCTTCGTATACTTTATTACTGTTGTACAAAGCCATTATATCACCGTATATTGACTTTTGTTCAACAGCACTGTTCAGCATAAACAGTACTGAAATGCAAAAATTACAAAAACTACAAAACAGAGCATTAAGAATTATATTAAAGTGCAATAAGTATACACCGATCAAACTTATGCTCGATGTGTTGAATCTGTTAAATGTTAAGCAATATATAGTCTACAAAACCATGATCTTTATTTTTAAAATGAAAAAATGCATGTTACCATCTTATTTAAGTGACAGAATATCGGTTATCCAAGACATACATGAATATAATACAAGAAATGTTAAAGACCTCTATATAGAGAGATTTAGTAGGGTACGAACATCGAGGAATGTTTTTGTGAATGGTTTCAAGTTGTTTAATGCATTGCATCAAAGTATAAAATATTGTGATAATTTATATAACTTTAAGAGAACTCTGTTAGAATACGTTAAACAAGAATTCTATTAATCCTTATCTTTAAGCTTAGGAAGATCTAGATAATTTTTAGATGTAGTAGTAGCGTAAAATAGTTAATTACATAAATGTAATAAATGTTATAGTTGTATGTAATAATAGCTTTGCTAATAAATACATTACTTACTTACTTACTTTTCGATATCTTCGAGTAGCAGCAAGGCAGGAATAATTTTCTTGTACAAACCACAAAGTATGTTTCGCATTTCAAGATTAGGAAAATCGTTGTGACGTGCCAGATTTCACTTAAATTCACTTAAATTTGAAAGTATGAGAAGCATATGATGAAAATCAACAAATATGTATATTAATTCAAACCAGAGCCATATACACAACACCTGAACTTATTTTTTAATATGCCGTACCCACTTAATACCATGAACGCATTATCATTTATCTAAATGATAGGGGTGCAGAAATGATTAAAGTGGCATTTACTGATCGTAATATGGTAAATAAATGTAATGATCAATTTATTTGTCTTAAGTTGTTTTTTAAAATTTTGTTCATATTATTACTTCCTCCAGTGACGCACAATTTGAGTGTTGGTCCACCCGGATTTTTGTTGTTTAAACTATTTTTAGCCACAAATCCTTCCGAATTTTCTCGTTTTTCTCGAAAACCAAGCATAATACGAAAATTAGACAAGGGGGTTATTTTTAGCATTTTAACTGATCTACATATTAGGTGATGCTAATTTCGCGGTTGTAAATCAAAAAACAAAAAGTTCTATTAACGTTAACGTCAATAATGATAAATGTCAAGTTTATAGAAAGAACATGTATTCCATGCAGCTCTAAACGGCAATTTCTATATTATTGGTGGCGAAATATGATCTACTCTCACGGAAGTGACGCATTAACAGTGCTTCAATATCGCTCTTGGAATAAAGACGGATATGCACTGTTTACTAATTCTAATGTAAGATAAAATGTTTTTAACAAGTTTGTTTACACCATTATGTCAACACTACATTTTTCTAGATCCATCAAATTTGATCAAAGTTTAATTCAATATTTTCGTTAGGCCACCAAATTTTCTGTCTAATTTTCTGTAAAACTGCAAAATAAATGTTTTATGTACAGAAATTAAGACATTGGAGGTATCTTTCCACTAATTAATAGACTGGTTTCTACATTTAGTAACAGTGCAGCAGTGTGTTAGTAGCAGCAGCTTTGAATTAACGTTGTGATTAATGTACTAAGCTTGCAGTCTAAACTGTAGTCGCTACTGCTTTTCATCGTTTTAAGAAACTGCGTTTATAGCGATTAATATGAAGGGTTGACTATTACTGGAGTGTATGGACAATGAGAATTTGCTCCACAGTATCAATTGAAGTGATACTAAACCTTACTCATCTCTATATTGTGGCGGAGAGTATAGCCAAAAGGACGAGACGCAGCGTGATCGGGAAAGAATTGATTAAGCATACCTCTCAGCCTCCTGAAGGTGTGGAAACCTGGGACATGCCACAAGGCGAATTGACAAAGAACTTCAACTTTGTGGGAAAATTTACCACAAAGTTTACCACCAATAGCGAGTGGGACAAAGACACTATCTCATAATTCAATTGCAATGCCATCAAATGATACATCGATGTCTCCAAATGATAGAGAGAACTGGAATTTCGATATATATATATATATATATAAACATCTTCCATACCAAGTCAAGCCAAAGATAGTAAGCTGAATGCATTATCTTGAACCAGGCAGACGTACCTGAACCGTATATGTGGTTCAGGAATGGTTTTCTTAAATAAAACTTTAAGCTAACATGCAAGACGAATAAACCAACATAGATTTCAAAGCGTCACCCATTTTGATTTAATTCAAGGTCTCCATTTTGTAAAGCGGTTGCTCGTTTCTGAGAATAAGACTATTATGTGGCGGTTCAACTTTGTATGAATACTATCTTAATTAGTTCCACGAACTTCCGTGTGAGGGCTTGTAATAACGTATTTGTATATAGATGTATACGTATAATCCTGAACCACTATGAACCACTAATGTTTGGCAACAGCGCGGACCATGTTTTAATAAACCGTTATCCACAATTTAATTCGTAAGTTGAAACTAGTCCTAATTTTGTTTATAATTTGCACCGTCAGTGCAGTCAATGAGTATGATAGCAAAGAGAACTAAACTTATGGTGTCATTATGTCAGTCGAATGATCTAGGAGGTAAGTTTTTAAAATATTTATTCAAACTACTTAGGTTGCTAATTGACTAGAATTGCGCGATAGATAATGCGCCAACCACTCTTATGTGAATAAAACCAGATTTTTTTGTTGTCTAAATGGATATTTCTTCAAGTTATCCCAGTATAAAGCAAATTTTATAGAAATCTCGATATTATTTGTGGTTAGAATAACGTAACATTTTAGAAAATCGTACCTGCGTTGTGATATTAAATACATGTCGGCAATGATAGGTTAAATTTGATTCACATTTAATAAATTAATTAATGCCTGAGTTTTATATGTTCCGTAATATAAGTACTATAAATACGCATTTTTATTTTATTAAAATTCGCTTGGTTAGATAAAGCTGACGATGCATTGTTGACTGAAAATCAATCAGAAGCAGAAGTACTTAAGAGGAAAAATGACTATATCCAAAAGTGGCTCAATACAGGTGAAGTATCATGGGAAAAACAAACCGTGTTTGACCAACAGGAGTCAAAAAAAGACACTAAGAAGATCAACATTTTGTCAAATATATTAATATCACCAAAGGAGCCACACTGTTCAGAAGTATATTTTAATATTTAGTAGTTAAAGCTAAAGATTACCAAAACGTTTTTACAGAATTTTCCACAAATTAAACAGGAACCATTTCTATCTGAACCTCCTGTATGTGGTACTAACAGCACTATTAGTCGAAATTCAAGTGTATCGTATCCATTACAATCACCGATCACTTTTAATCCTGCTGGCATATATGATTTCAGTGAAGTGAGTCATTTTCCACATATGTATATATTACATGCTTATTTATGTATCTCTTACTGCATTGAGTAAAATTATTGTCTTTCAGTCACATGAAACAAATAAAAGTAATGAAAATACAAATTCTATTTCACTGCAAGCAAACTTAATTAGTAACAATGAAACACACGAAAATGTTGCGCTTTCAAAAAAA
>SMLS01073905.1:0-33894 GCA_004785975.1 Popillia japonica
CGTTAAGCTTAAATATAAATATTTCTGTAGATACCGTAAATTTTACTGCTTTAACGCACTTCAACAATTTAGAAGACTACGTTCACTTGTGAAAAGACAGATAGCTGAAGCGTACTCTAATTACCTAAATGATGTACAAAATAACATTTCCACTAATTCAACCGATTTTGGTCCTTTGTCCGGGGCAAACGACAAAAGAGTAGAATTCCTGGACGTATGGTGTTGGACGGTGAGAGTCTGGATGATCCGCAAATGATTGTTAATGGATTTGGGAGACACTTTGGTAGTGTGTTTACGCAACCGTCCTTTGCACCTAACCATCAGAATTGTAACAACATGAATACCTGCCTTAATATTACCGAGTTTTCTGAGGATGAGATCGTAAAGTCGATAATCCGACTTAAAGATAGTTGTAGCTCTGGCCACGATCAAATTCCAGTTTTCTTTATTAAGGATTGTAATCGTGTTCTGGCTTATCCTTTGGCAAAACTTTTTAAATTAGCTTTAAACACATCATCTTTTCCTGATGTATGGAAAATGGCCCGTATCGTGCCAATATTTAAGTCCGACGATTCCTGTGATATAACTAACTACCGTCCAATCGCAATTCTATCGAACTTCGCAAATATATTTGAGCAATGTCTTTATTCTGCAATTTACCCTGCCTTCAAGTCGTTTATTGTTCCAGCTCAGCATGGTTTTACCGAAAAGCTGCTCTACTGTAACTAACTTATGCAGGTTCACCCAGTTCTTGTCACGCCCCTTAGATTCACGGTGTCAAGTTGATGCCTACTACTATCGCCTTGATCATTCTATTATTCCTATTAAATTAAGTTCATTTGGTTTTAGCACGTCCCTTGTCACCTTTTTTGAATCCTATCTCTACAACAGGCGTCAGTCAGTGTTTTACAATGTTTACACTTCCGATCAGTACACTTTGCTTCCTCCGGCGTTCCTCAGGGGTCTAATCTCGGACCGTTATTATTTATCATTTTCATTAATGATATTTTAACATCCATAACTTCCGAGGCCTTAATGTTTGCTGACGATTTGAAACTGTTCCGCGAGGTTCCGAGCTTGGAGGACTGCGAACTTCTTCAGGCCGATTTGGAAAGAGTTTCTCAATGGTGTAAGGACAACAACCTAGCACTCAATGCCCGGAAATGCAAAATGATCACTTTTACACGTGTGTCAGCTCCGGTCATTTTTGACTACAGCTTAAGAGAAGCCATCCTGAGCGTGTTGAACTAATTAAGGATTTGGGTGTATTGTTCGATGCCGGACGCACATTTGCGCAACATGTTGCTTATATTACCGCCACTGCCAGGAAATCACTTGGCGTCACAATCACACACAATCACACTGGTTCGTATTCATAATACGTACCTGTGGATCTTTTTCTAATATTACAGCTTTGATGGCCATGTATTACGCCTTCGTGAGATCCCGCTTAGAATATGCTGCTATAGTCTGGAATCCCTATTATTTAGTACACAAGAGGCAGTTAGAGATGGTGCAGCGTAGATTTGCCAAATTTGTTTGGTTTCGTATAGATAGACGCTATCCAGAAAGGAACACGGAGCAGACTCAACTATTATCGCGGATTGATCTACCGTCACTCAATTTTCGACGCAAAATTTCCGGTACATCTTTCCTATATAAACTATGCCATAAAAACATTGACTGTCCCATGCTGCTCCAACAACTTCAGTTTCACATTCCTCGACTCGGAGCTCGTCACTAACACTTTCTGTATCCCATTTCCTCGAACCAATATCTTGAAAAGTCTCCCATTTACACCATATGCTCAAATTTTAACTTTATTTCCGTGCACTGTGATATATACCACTCTTCCTTGGGCGTAATTAGAAACGTAACTGCTAATATGTATAACAATTTTGTTTAACTCACAAGTACTAAAAAACTTTATAATACCGCTGCCCAAATTATCATTCTTATATACATATTTCTGTTTCCTGATTTATGTAGAGAATAAGTAATGCTTTTTATATATTGTTTTCCCCATTTTATTATTACTGCTCATTTGTATTTCTTTTTTTTAAACTTATTATTATTATTATTAATGTATTATTATTATTAATGTCACGTGGATTTTGATTCTAAGTGAAAGCACAATATTGTCAATATTATAGGTTAGAAATTTTGATATTTTTTTCAAATATACGGACAGAAGATTTTCTTGCCACTCCTGGCTACACTTATATAAGAGTTGTATTTTCGTAGAAAGAATAAATACCTTCTAGGTACTAATTAATAAAATAAACGTTTCCTCGATATGTGTATATTATGGCCAAGAAACACAGATCGGTTTCTTAGAATAACAATCCTCAAATGACGAATATCGGAAATCGATCTCCACGCTGTCGAAGTGTCGGTGTTAATGGTTGTGCGTGCAAACAGAATGCGAAAACAGAGCCGCGAGGTAACATTCCGCTCTAGAGATAATCAAAGTTAACTGGTCGAGAAACATTTTTTTTCGGTATGGGGACCAGAAATAAAATTGGAAAATAACGAGCGGACGCGTTTAATGTGACATTTTTATCACATTCCCTCTTACTACGTCGGAATTAGGTGAATTTTGTTCCGCCTCGTTCGTCCGGCGAGCTTTGTACGTCCCAGTTTTGATATTTTCGAGCGAAATGATGTCAAGTAACGAGGAAACGCGGATTCCAAACGCATTCTTAGAATACAAAACCGTAACAACAGTATAAGAAGCAGCAAAACAGAGTGAAGTGTGTTTCCTGAGTTGAGTGGTTGTTTACCTTTCAAATTTACGCTGCAAATGAATTCGGAGTAGCTTTATTCATTTACGTTATTTGGATGGAATGTTACGAGCATTGTAAGCAATGAATAATGAATGTTAAATATGTTACTTTTGAGAAAACGTTGCAAGAGATTTTTTATTTGTGAAGAGGCTTCTGAGAACTAAAAGGCTTCTTCTCTTGGTGTTTTGGTGCCAGTATTGGATGTATTTTTAAGAAATATAACAAGGTAGTAAGTAGGTGGTTACTTAAATAAATCAAGGGAATTTTCTATGCTTCCTTGCTGACTCCTAACAAGTAATTACCCAATAACAGGAGCAAATACATAATAGTAAATGCATAATACAAAGAAATCATCATCATCAAATTTTCAATAGATGATACAATGATTATAAAATGCGAATGGAAGTTTCGCATGACCTCATGCAGCATATTGACCGATATTGCTCCACCTTCGTCTCGAAGCGTTGCTTGAGGGCTTGATAGTTCTGGGTGGCGCCTCATCGCTCATCCACAAGTTGTTCAATTGGTCGTCATTTCCATCGAGCCTCCTCAACATATCCTCGCAAAAACCAATACGTTGCTCATTGTCGCCCGGTTGGAGAGATTGTACCATCTGCATTTTGAAAGGGTGAAAATACAGGTCTTTGTGGAGAATCCTTCTTACCGATCTATCACTTATTCCTAGGAGTGAAGCATGACGTACGGCCGCTCGCTATGGATTTCTTGGTACCGCCTATCGAACAACTTCGATATTGTTATGGGTTCGAACAGTTCTTCTATTCCCACCTCTTTTTTTAGTAGTCGATCCAGTTTCCTTCAAGTTATTAAGCCACGTTCTAATAGCGTTATCCCATGGAAAGAGGCTGGTTGCGCGGTATATTGAAATGCCGTCGAAAAACCCGACGCGTTTGAATAAAACTCTCATTATTCTTACAGTGTTTTTACTGCGAAGCTGCGTTACTCACCCGTCCAACGGTTCATTGTCAGCTGTCAACTAAAATGTAGGCCGTGCTAACGGTGGGGGCCAATGACATTGGTTCCCATCACCACCTTACGAGCTCTAAGCCACACTTTAAATCATCATCCATTTTACTGCCGGACCCTGTATATGTCAAAAATTTTAGAAACCGACGTTGTGATTCAAACCAACCAAACTATAGACGCATATTCCAACGCAAAATACAATATTTTTATTATATTCGTGTCCTTAAAATTTTTAGTAGACCTTATAATAAATCCGAGCATTTTGGAGACAAGTAAATGTTTTGAACGATAAACGGACATCGAATGTTACTCCAAGATCTTTCATTGTATCGATTCTCTGTAATATCTGCCCATTAATGGAGTAGAAAGTAGCACTTGGGGCGGTCTTGCGCGTAAAGGTCACATGGTGGCATTTATTGACATTCAATGTTGATTACCTGTAGAGCATTTTTCAATAATATCCAAATTCCTTTGCAATAACAGCATATCGTTGATGGTACTAATACACGAGAATATTATTAAGTCGTCGGCACAACCCAAGGCGCATAAACTAGATGGAAAGTCAGTAGATTTATAGCCATTGAAGAAGACATAGTTCGTTGGACAGTTAAGTACAATTTCATTAGACGTGGAAAACGGTGCAAAACCAAACAAGTAGATATAATTTATTTAATAAAACAGTATGATTTATTTTATCGAACGCTTCGGAAAAATCTGTGTATATGACATCCACCTGCCCTTGATTGCCGAAGATGTGAGGCGTATATTGTAAAAAATCTGCTAGATTTGTAACGGTAATATGAAAAATGCAGCTATATATTACGCTGTTTAAATTGCTGTCTTTTAAAACAGACAAAATAAACCCGTTTATCAGGGCAAAATTACTTAGCGGCTTATTTCTCTTAAGTTTAAACTAATTTTGAAACTCTTAAATCTCTCAGGTGGGAAGGCTCGTATTACGACTCAATCTTACCAACAGACACACAAAAAAAGAAATAAAATTCCTAATTAAAAGGTAACAATCGTAAAAAAAATTATTATTTCAAATTAATAAACGATTAATAAACATTTATTTTGATGATTTTTTTTTCAAAAAAAAAACTACTACCATTTTATAACAAAATAACACTTTAATTTAATATTGAGGGAAAAAATCACGTTCTGGCAATTTTAACAAATATTTAATAGATGGCGCTCGACCAATTAAAATTAAATCAGTTCGTTGACCTTTTTATTGCGCATAAAAAATTACAACTGACTTAAGTTTTCACAGGATTAGTATTATAAAATTCACTTCACAAAGGATAGAAATTTGAAAAATGGATAGTTATGTTATTAGAACAATCTTTCTATTTGGCCCGTATGTGACGTTCATTAACTAACCTTAATTCTACGACAGTAGTGGGTTTCCTCGGATCTGGAATCAGTTGGATGGATCTTTGTCGCTACTGGTGTCTGGATATCTTTTTCTCGGAAATTAGGAATTCCGGGATAGTCTCAATCGGTAAATGTAGAATTTATGATGTAAAGACAAAATTTCTATTCTCGTAAACACTTTAATAGGTGTAGGTTAATTAAACCAATTTGACGTATGGTTTTCTTCAGGTTATGTTACAACTATTATTTTTCAAGGTAAAGTTTTTATTTTACTTTTTTATACGAATCGGAGAATATTCGAACGCGGTGACTGCTTTGACGTTTGGGGCGAGATTGCTTCATTGCTTCTTTTTTGTTGCAACATCGTTCAAATTTTTCACAAAACTCCACGTCCCATTGGTGGAATTTCAACGGCGTTACAGAAATAAAAACGAATCGGAATCTAAGTGGCAAAAAACTTTACAACAAAATCGGAATCTATTTTTGGATTGTAAAATGAAGAGGATATTCGTGTTTCCCATATTTAGAAACTTTTACTGGTAAATTTTGGTACATTAAATCGGCTTTTTTCAGGTTCTGCTTTTTGAAGATACTTTCGCAAAATTTGAGGTAATTTGAAATTTTTTCTGGAAACTGATGCTGGGATCGTCTTCTTGACGTTGTTATCTTCAATTCTGGAGAGATTGTTTTTCTCAACTTAAGACCTTACGTGAATTGAATGTGTTTGCGTCAAATGAAATTTGTGAAGAACCTCATTTTTTTGTACATGGATCTTATAATATATAGGTATGTTACGATAATAAAGAGTACAATTATGCTTAATTATTACTGATTTACAGTACTGATCCTTCTTTTACAAATCGGCAAACAGATTTAAACGGCAACATTTGACAGATGTGTCGATTTCAAATTCACTTTACGTTTAATTCAAAAAAAAACATCTGATAATTAGTAATGGTACTTGCTTCAACTTTATTTAAATAGAAAATGCAACAAATTAGGAACAAAAGTAAAGAAAATCTCTACGGTAATCCGTATCCTTTATTATTTTTTAAGTATTAACGATTTATTTTAGTTATTAAGATCATTTAGATTACTGTTTCGTGATTCCGTAGTTTTCTGAATTAAAAACATCCTAATATGATTATATCACAATATGTATACCGTTCAAGCTAGACAAAATGGGTATAGGTCGATAGTTGGATATATTAGTTTTGGAACTGGAACGATTCGAGCACGTTTCCATAGACTAGGAAAAGTAGAACTTGAAATAGACAGTTAATCAGGATTTTTAGAGGCGTTACAAAAACGCTACACACGTTTTTAATGAGAAAACATGGCACTTGGTCATCACCGCAGGTAGATTTATTCGGAAGAGATTGCATGAAGTTTAAAAGATGGAAGATCGAGAAATGCGTTGGAAAACATCTTAGCTAAGTTATCCACTATCTCTTGAGGTTCTGTATAGCTATCTCCGTTGAAAGTCATGGGTCCAGGTATGAGAGTGCTTCCTTGCTGACTCCTAACAAGCAACCAAAGCTTCCGAGGATCCGTCGTCATTCTATTCTCGATGTTCTTGGTATGATTATCTCGTGCGGTCACTAATAGACTTTTACATAGTAGGCGCAGGTGTTTAAATTCGTTATATGTATCGAGTATTCTTCCAGTCCTTGTGATAGTATGAATTTTTAAAGTTTAAAGAATAGTTTTATTAAATCATGGTGGAAACGATGTGCCACTTATACATGCTGAAATCATTTTTCTGAACTTCCACCATTAAAATATTCACGCGTTTCGACAGCAATGCTGTTATTATCAAGGCGATAATAAAACTGTTTTTCTCAGTTTTATTATCGCCTTGATAATGACAGCATTGCTGTCGAAACGCGTTGGCATTTAACCAAGTGTTTGGTGTCCTGTGGGTGATAGTGATCTGGTGTTCAACTACGTTCCATATTCGCTCGTTTTCTTACTATAAGTATAGTTTTCCGCAAGATATTTTAAAATGCCTTTTACGAAAGTAATGATCTTCTCCAAGGACTAAACCCTGGCTAATCGATACAATTAGACTCATGATGAGACTTAGAGACAATGCAAGGGAGCGCATTTTGATTACTACACATTACTACACAATTTTTCTAACAAATCAATCAACCATGAGAAGAAAGCTTACTTCCAATATAAATTCCAATCCTGTAATCAGAACGCTAAGTGGAGGGAGTTAAAAAATTTACATATTAAGCAATCTAAAAATTCTATTCTGCCTGGAACTTTAAATGACGCCAACGCTTTAAATCAATTTTCCATTAATGCGCTGCCTGTAACCCAAGGGAGTGTTTCTTTCTCATTTGCTACTGTTGATACACTTACAGTATGCAAATATATTGGTGATCTCCAATGCTTATGGATGTGACTACCTTTCTGTTCAAACCATAAAACTGTAGTATCCCCATATTTGGCCCTAATTACAAATCTCATAAATTCTTGTATTCTATCTAGTACCTTCTCTGCTTAGAAACTGGTTATCGTTATTTCCTCTCCTGAAAAAGTAATGCTAATAATTTTCCTATCAGTTTGCCCCCTGCCTTGTCTCAAGTTTTAGCGAAAATCTTCCAGCTTCCAGCTACGACCTCATTTAAATCTAAGCAGCATTATACCAGATTTTCAATCTGGATTTCGCCCTGGGCATAGTTGCGCAACTTGTTTATTACCATTTAATATCCACTCGTGACAAACATCTTGTCTCTTTGACACGTTGGATCATAATATTTTCTTAGCAACTCTAAGCTACATAGGGCTGTCTAGGGAAGCTATCCAATTCATTAACAGTTATTCATCCAATAGAAGCTAATATGTTAAATAACCCAGTGGCGTGTCACTCGTTGATCGTGGCGTTCCTCGAGGTTCTATACTAGGCCCTCAGCTTTTTATTGTTTATACCGCTCTTTTACAATCGATAGTAAAAATCTGTAAAATCTCTATGATGATATTCAACTTTACAATTCATTACAACTTTCTAATAAGGCACACGCTCTGCATGATATTTTGTTCAATTTAAATAACATTTCTCAGTTAGATGACAGTTGTTTGAATATTTAATGAAATGTAATACCACTTCTTTCATTTTATACTTTAGAGAGAATCGGAGTTTAAATTTTAAAATGTGTAATAAAATTTCATTATTTATTGACTTCTCCAATATCTCAAAAACTGTTCAAATGACAAGCATGAAAATAACAGCTGTTACCACACTTAAAATCTATGGGCGTAGTAAAAATTATTCAAATACATGGCAATGATACAAAGATGTTATCTTTATCTTTATGTGAATCTACATATACAGGGTCCTGCAACTGAACTCTGGTCTTTGATTGCTCATTTGCTATTAAAGTGAACCATTTTTCTGAAACACACGGTGAAACTAGATATTAAGCAGTATATCTCAAAATTATTTTGGCTTATACAGGGTGTTCGGAAAACAATCGGCATAATTACATATATTTTTTTTAAATAGAACATTGTGTATATTTTTGCATTTTTAGATGTCACTGACTATTGTCTATACGTCTATACGTGAATTTTGTACACCCTGTATGTCGCAACAGCATGAATTTTTGCCTAAATTATGCACCTGTGCCTTGTTAAAAGAATTCCAAACCATCTCATTGTTAAACAGCGCATTTGTGGCAGTACTGATTTTTTTAATAGCGCTATGTAAATATCGATTTTTTAACAAAAATATTAATTTCCACTAAACAAACGCATCAAACAAAAAAATAAAATAGGTGCGTATAGACAATAGTCAGTGACATTCAAAAATGCAAAAATATACACAATGTTCTATTTAAAAAAAATGTATGTGATTATGCCGATTATTTTTCGAACAGCCTGTATAATCCAAAATAATTTTCAGACATACTCCATAATGTCTAGTTTCACAGTGTGTTTCAGAAAATCGTGTCACTTGAATAGCAAATGAGCAATCAAAGACCGGAGTTCAGTTGCAGGACCCTGTATACCGCAATATATGTATATGTATATACCAGAATAGAATAGGAATAAACGAAAAATTTAATACAGAAAGTATTAAAATCCTTATAACATAGATTTAAGCTTTAATGGCTGCAGATCCCGGCAGACTATCAAATTTTATGACTGAGTCGACCGGACAAATTGTTGATGGCCCGTCTTTCTTAGTAAAAATATTATGGAGTGATAAAAGTATGCTCCACAACAATAGTCAGCAATATCCAACAAGATGGATCCGAACAACCAATTTCAGGACAATATAGGGCGTCTGGAGTTCTAGTTTTTATAAAAGAACAGTAAAGAGAACAGGACATAAAAACTGTCTTCGAAATACTTTTTCAGAAATTAGTATATTCTTAAATAAATGTATTTTTCCGCAAATCGTTCCATGCAAAATTTTTTAAAGAAAAAGTCAACATTTCGTAAGTGTTAGGAAATAATTATTTCCTTACTGTAAGGAAACGAAAACAGCAGTTAAATTTCTAATTCTATTACGAAATTCAAAACACCATTTATTGATGAATAAAATTATTCGCGATTTTTTCAAAATTAATTAATATCTGTCGAATTTTAAACGATTTGCGGAAAAATAGTATGTTTGTCTCGTAGGAAAAGCCACATTCCTGGACTCTGTGCTACTAAGTCTCGGCTTGCGCCTCGAGTTAGCCATCTTCACATTCGTCCAGGAATGTTAGGCTTTTCTTACTCGGTAAACAAAATAGGTACTATTTACTTTCCAAAAAAATACATAAAAATAATGCAAGCAATAGATAGGACATACTGATATATGTATGTATAAGCAACGTATTAATATACCCGCAAAAATAATTCAGGACAAGCATCTCAGCCGCTGCGGCGCGATTTAAATAATTCGGCAAGGGCAATTTGAATAATTTTTAGCTGTAATTTATTTCACCGTATACGAATCCCACCCACACAGAAAAGGGTTCTCCCTGGGATATTCCTCCTTATTTCTTCTTCGTTATAATACACGCCCGTCACCTCGAAGCACTGCCGGCTGCGAAAGGCGTTTTCGCTGATTGTTGCTGCATACATCACGGTAGGTACGGAGATGAAATAATTTATTTAACGCTCTATATATACCCGACGTCAGTTTCAGCACGGTTGGCGTATTATAATTTCGCCGAGGCGAGAGCACACACATAGTACGGCCGGGTTCTAGTTTCGTGTACCGCTGAGCGGGTGAGGGAAAAAACACTTACCGGGGTCAGGGTATCTGAAGTTCCGCGCTAGATGACACAGCTGGAGCGGTAGATAACGGGTATCGGCTCTCTGCGGCGACCTCACTGCGGGCGGAGCGCCCGACAGAAATCCTCTTTGCAATTCCCATCCCACTTCCGAGATGATGCTGGCCTTTCGGAAATAAGGGGTCACTTCGCGAAGGTATTTCACTGAAATGAGAAAAAAATGTACTTTAATACATTAATAAATACTGTTTATTGAATTTTATTTTTCCGATAATTTTTTATACGTATCATTGTACATATTTCCAATTAATGTTTTCAACAAAGAATGAGAGCACTATTGTTTAGAGCTTTCATTTAGAATCGAACCCCACGTGATCTCTGATGTAAGAGAGACGTTATGTTGATAAAACAAATAAATACCCTAACCTGCCTAACCAGAAAGTTGCAAAGTTGATATTTGACAGTTTTTATACGCCTCTGTTTGCCTTTGTTTTACAAGAAGAAATAAATAATATCACCATAGAAAAACTGCTAATTGTATTTGAAAATTAAAAACGCAGAGTAAATATTTGTTTAAATAACAACGGAAACCACTTTCAATATTTATTATAACTATTTTTCCGTGTCTTAGTTGTGATTTTTTACAATATAAACCTAACCTGTAAAATTATAATTGTTAATATGTAAATAAATATTTCGGCAGGCATTTAACAATAATATGAATGAAATCATTGACAATAATTGTAGATTACAGCAGCATCTAAATTCAAACAGCAAAACTACTAATAAACCAATTAGAAAGGTTTATATTCAACCTGTAATCTATACAGTGTGTCCCAGCAATAAACAGACGGAGTAGTAAATATGTAATGTTTGAACACGATCACGCCTAAATATACCACAGTAACGAAGAAATGAAAAATTCATAAATTTGTTAATTTTCGTACGAAATTTTCATATTAGAACAATTTACAATCGCATTAACATATGTAAGTGCCTATTCATAAACCAACAGCCAAACTATTCATAAGGCGCTTCGGCGACTGTAGTAGCTCAACTAATATCAATAACGCCCCTAGATGATCGATTGCTTTCTACAAAGCTGGCTAACTTTTTCGGTGGCAGTGAAAGAGAATTAAAGGTGTTGTTTTTCCAAACAATAGAAGCCATTGCACTTAAGTTTGTAGTTCATAATAGCTGATTCTAATAATTGTGGCCTTTTTACAGTAAATATCAAACTATCTACTTATTTTTTATCTAGCGTTGTTAAAAATTAAACAAAAAATTATCTCGTAATTCATTTTAATAGCTGCTAGAAAAAAGTCAATTAATGATATGATCTTTATTATGGAGTATTGTTAGTAGTAACCTCGTATAGAGACGTGCATTTTTCTTTTCATAGAAGTAAAATGTGGTAGTGGCATGACGACGAGGGGCTGCCATAATCTAACTGTTCCGTCACATAGAACTAAATTTTATGAGTCCATCCCCATGTATCAGGCCATTATACAGGATGTCCGCGATATACAAAGCATGCAGTTAAGGGATGATAGCTATAACGATTTAGAAACAAAAACATTTAATACACCATGGGTCTATCTGTAAGCGTAAACGAGAAAAAAATTATTTCTCATGTCACAAACTTCGACGCATACTGTAAAGCGGCAGCAGATCAGTGCAGGATTTACCCGACGATTACAGGCGTGTGTTCTTGCAAATGGGCAACGCATCGAGCCTTTCCTGTAATACTTTTTTTTCTGTCTCTCAAAAAGGTCCTTTTTAGGCCCACCAATGAATAACCTATGTTACTCTGTTTGTGTTATCTTGTAACATTCTTTGCTGCAGACAATGTCAATGTTCTTTAAACCATGGCAATAAAATTAAAAAAAAGGTGATACATGCCTGTATGCAGTCTTCCTTCGTTTTGTACCGCGCTCGTCCAGGCCCGGCGTAAGAACAATCTATTGAATTCTTTATTATTTTTTTTCTGCAGTTTGCGTACGAATAGAGAATTCACATTTTGTATTTACTTTTTCTAGCATTCTAGCTTGCGATTGCTGCTACTCCGTCTTTTTATTGCTGGGACACCCTGTATGGTGTTAGTTAGCAAGTTAGTGAAATCATTTCTTGTTGTTCTGACAAATAAAATGCATGCGTCATTAATGTAGTTGTTAATTGTGACTTAAAAATGTTTACAACAAGTCATAAACTTCAGAATTGGTGTAAAATTAGAAAATGTAGAATAGTCGTACTTTTGTAAACATTGTTTAGAAGAATTTCGGGCAGAATCTTCAAGTTTTCTAACAACATACATATATCAGTTTGCGGCAATTGATTCAAGAGTTAGCGTCTAAATTCCGTGAAACAGGATCTTTGTGCCAAAAACCAGGTAATGGTAGACCGCTAAATCGGAAAGTTGAAAATGTAGCAGATGTTGAGGAATAAGGAACTCAATTTCCTAAGGCATCGATTTGTAAGCTTTCTAAACAAACACAATTGTCATATAAGATTTGCCAGAGAATCCTTAAGAGAGATCTACAAAAATTCCCATACAAATTTCATTCCGGCAAAAGCTTGTTAATGGCACTTAGGTACGATTAATAACGATGGAATTCTGGACAAATCCTTCTGGTCCGATGAAGCATGGTCTCATTTATCAGCATATATCCACATCAGCAATATGAAATCCTGAAATCCTTCAAACACCCTATATTCATCAAAAAATGGCTTTTGGCTTGCTGTTTCTCGTAGACGAATCAGAACGACATCGTAATAATTGTGTAATATGTTACCATAATACAGGAGAAACGAGAGAATTATTCATGCATGCATTCTTTGATAAATAATTTTCCTCACTAACGCGATTTGAATGTTGGTGATGAATATTTTAATATCTTTACTTAACTACACTGTTAATGACATAGGTAAGGGACAAGATCCGTAAATCCAAGTATATTTAGGTTTTATAGTACAACATAAATGGGAACCATTATGCTTAAACTATACGATAGAAAATCTAAAATAGATAGGTACTATACTTGAAACGGTGATTAGGTGCAGTAGCAACCCTGTACGTGTGTTACGTCACGAAATCGTCATCCGCAAATATACCATTGGTTGATTGGCGAGTTCGCTTACAGTAGTAGAATTAATGTGATTTATTTACATTCCCTCACCCGTGTTTTGGTTATTATTCTCGATATTTCATTTTATTATCTTTGGTATTACTTTATTCCTAATATTTTATGAATCAGTTTTCTTAGACTTTTTCAAACCTCGATTTTATAAACACATAATTAAATCCGCAAAACAATGTTAAAATGTGTTTTGTTTTTTGTTTTGAAGATTATATTTCATATACAAAACTCGCGTATTTATGTAGTATTTATGAAGTAAACAATTTGAGCGCCTGTTGTAGTAATCTTTAATTAAGTAATTCGAGTTTCAATTATCTCAAATATGTATACCTTTGTAGCAGTTTCTTCACTATTTGTATTTTTTTTTTTTAATAAACAGCCTTATAACTGTATTGTATTGTATTTCTAAATAAATTACCTGCCAAATGACAGTAAATTCAACATATGTTGCAATTAAAAATCAAGATGGCTGTCTCCGACAAACAGCAGCCTTTTAAAACAAATGAAAAACATATCAAAACGTGGATATTTATCTATGATTTAATCCCACCAAATCTCAAATCCAAATGTCAAACCGTTTCTACATAACGCCACTTGGTACAATACTTTATACGCACCCTGTATACAAGTCTTTAGAAATCTGTTACTCTTAGTCAGTTCTCTTCATCATTCTAAACCGCTGTTACTTACATTATATATTGTGAATAAAGGATAGACAGATAAAAGGAATGAATCTAGATTTCTTAAGATATTAGAGTCGTATGTATAGACAGACGGATTTTTATGTTATGCTTTGTTATTCATTTCAATTAAATTACAGAGACGTCAATAAGGTACATAGATATAGCTTACGGTATTAGTAGTGATCAGTATCTATTAAGCTAGTACTACCGGTAAGCAACACCTCCCTTCATAAATAGAGCGTGACATTTCTGGTGGCGGCACCGGCCACCGATCCTGATACCATTCGCTTTCTAAGAGAGAGATATGTCTCAGCTCTGAACATACACTACAGGGATAGATGTTGTAATAGCACAAACCTAATTCCCACATCTAAAGAATTTTTAACTCAGAAGACGTAGCTTTAGATATGAATATGACATGGAGGTTAACATGTGCTCGCAGACATTGCGTGCCAGGTATTGATCGTTGGCGGAAAGATATCGCGACTGTATCGTTGAACAAGATAATTGTGAGATATGTGGTATTTAAATGTTTAAAACACTTTTAAATTTACAGAAAATGCTGTTTTTCTGATTTTAATCATACAAAACACTTCTCCAACATGTACATACATTATATATATGTATGTATATAGGGTACTTAAGCTGGAAATTTCAAAAACTGTGAGATATATGTACGTAAGTAGTTAAAATTTGGCAAAATTGCTTCTCTAAAAAAACTGAAATTTTAAGTTTTTGTTTTAATTTTGTAATAAATTCACTTAAACAGATATTAACAAGGTGAGAGAATTACCCTTTAGGCATTTCTACTTTATTCCTTTTCTGATTTCTAAGACTACATAAAAGTGTAGAGCAATATGGACAATGAAAGTATAGGTGAGTCAGATTCGGTACAATGACGCCTTTGCAAAATGGAGAGGTTATTGCCCAATCAAGAAGACAAAGGTATGACAGTCATTTTATTTTTTTTTTATTTCAGCTTTTTATTGTATTTTTTCACATTTAATTGAGCACATTGCTCCAAAATTTTTGCGTAATTTTAGCAATTATGCTTCATTTGGCTAATTTAGTTCCCGCTATGTTTAATAATAGGCGTGCACTGAACTTCCTAGAGGCCTTATTCCAAATATTTTGTTAATGTATTGCCCGCATAATTTTTAGAAAAAGATCCACCAGATGACTTTAAAATTCAAAATGGCCACCAAAAAGAACAAGGTTAATGATGAAAAAAGTGAAAAAATGTTGAGAAAAAGTCTATAACCGCCGTTCAAAATGTTAGGTTCGTTTTCTATTCTTCTGTTTCTAAACTTCTAAACAGAAAAAGTAATTTTGAAAGTATCTCAAAGGCATATTGTTGTAGGTGTAAGTGCGCAACTTTGCAAAATTTAAATGACCTACGTATATTACCGAGGATCCTCGTGGCTCCCTCAAATATAAAACCTTTTGTATATAAAAGAGCAGATATAATTATAGCAAACTTTGGTTGCCACAGTAACAAAGTTCAGAAAAAAATTACAGATTCTCTTGCGTCCGAAAAATCCCGAAAAAAAAAAAAACAAAACATGAAGTAAAAAAAAAACATGACAATTAACTTGATTAAAAAAAAATCGTGTGGAAATTGAAGTAATTATAAATTTCTGAAATTTTAAAATAGTATATAATAATACCGAACACAAAAACAAATCGGTATATAATAAAAGATACTAGTAGCAACAGACACTTAAACTACTTTTCAAACACTTCGGTAAATTTAAAAAAAAGCGTAATTAATAGTTTAGTTGATCAGGCTATTAAATTAGCACATCCTGAATTTAGGAAAGAGAATTTAAGTAAAGTTAAATCAATTTTAGACAAAAATAGTTATCGAAAAGAATTTTACGAAAAATTAATAAAAAAACGAATACATAAAATATACAACACAGGCACAAAACAAACTATTAAAATATATCACACAATTCCGTACATCAACGATTTGAGTGACAAAATTAAACACGAATTTAAAAAATCAGATATAAACATTACATTTACACCAAACAATAACAGACAGTTATTTACAAATTTAAAAAGTAAGATTAAAAAAGATAATGAAAGTAATGTCGTACATAAATTGGAATGCAAAGCCTGTGATAAATGTTACGTAGGTCAAACTAGACAATACTTAAAAAGCGACTCTATAATCATCAATACACTGTAACGCACAGCATAACCGCAAAACTGCTTTGTCTAAACATTCTAAAGAATTACGACATAACTTTTATTTTGAAGATGTGATATTGAAGATTTTAAAAAAGAAAATAGTTACAAAAAGAGATTAATATATCAAATGATAAACATTAAAAAAGAGAATAACACGGTCAATTTTAGAACAGATATTGAAAATTTAAGTATTATTTATAATAATTTAATAACCTAATCACACCTAAATTTTAGCAAATTAAGCACTTGACTAGGTTTTTCCCTAGTCATTGAACAGAATTGTTAGAGCTTGACAAAAAAACATTGATATAAGGATCATTATTTTTATGATTATAAAATTACATTTCAAAGATATCTTATTGTCCACGATATTGTGAACATAATCATATACATCACTGAATATTTTGTCTGGAGATAATTTTGTTGATAAGCAAGGCCTAGTTTATTAATTGACACAAATTAAATGTCAATTTGATTCCACTGAAGAAGTAGTAACGAAAAACTAATAAAGTGTAAAGGTCCTGGAATAAACTTGATCTTTAATCCAATTATAGTCTTTTAATTGACCCACTAGTGGAAAAGAAATATCAGGATAAGTACATAAAAGGTCAAAAGAATAGATATGGTAATTATAAAGAGAGGTTTCCAAAGACCTCAAAGACTTAAATAGCATACCATTCCTGCTTAAGTAATATAAATAGAAAAAGATTTAGGCTACAGTAACATGATACCTTAGATTCAAGCAAAATGCTAAAAAATCATTTTTTTATAGGAATCTATTTTTATACCAAGATTAAGTTGTATAACATAAAACTGCTTAGTATTCTACATGGGATAACATTACTTTGTTCCAAACGCAACTTTTCAACATTTATTACGTAGTAAGGCATCCCGATCGTGCAGTTGAAAGTCATAAAACGCGACGGAGAATAAATAACACCCGAAACACAATTCAAAAATTGTTAGTTTCGATATCAAAGCTTGCGTTATGCATTATGTATCGTTGGCCATTTAAAAATTTAGTCACGGATGCGGGTGCGTGTACCCTTTTTGGACGGAAAAAACTTCGCCATTTATCTTGGAAAGAGCTATCCACCGAACCGTTATTCGAAAACGTATTTCTTCTCCTGTTGCTGCTGAACAAAAACAGTGGCGACTCGAGATTTCTAGGTTGAAGAAAGTTACATAAATCTTTTCTAGTAACAAGGAAATGAAGAATTTTAGAAATTTGTTGACTTAAGACGTACATAAATAGAAATAAGCAGGACAAATATTTAATTGCAAGGAGGTTTTTCAGAACCGAATGTGGTATATATAGGATATTATATTTAACGGCACTCTTCTTATGGTAGAATTTGTTCTAGTCATATTCAAAAAAAAAATTATGTTTTTGTATAGCCTTCTTTATCAAGCGCTTTAGTGTAGTCTTGGACCTCTATTAGAATCGGATACTAAAATGGGGTCCTCATTGGAAACAGAATACATATATGGCTTTACATTCCGTGCGGGATCCTAACCGCTCCAAAGAGCTCTTCAGACGCTTGTTCAGAGGTGATGGTGGTTCGCCACTCCTCCACCCCTTTCCTTTGGCCATTTTATAGGTTCTCCATTGTCTCCTATTCCTTATTTGTATCCTCCATCCCGAAATTCCCATGCTTCTGATGTCCTGCATAACTTGGTCCCCCCACCTTGATTTTGGCCTACCCTTAGGTCTCTTGGCATGTGACTTCCAATTGGTGACTTTTCTCAATACTGAATACTCCTTTTCCATGTTTATATGATCGTACCATCTCAGTCGTTGTGATTTTATTGCTCAACCAGAGTAGTCTACCAAAAATGTCCGGGGATCAAGGACTACACGATTGGCAGTGTCCACTTATGACAACGCCATCTACCTAATCAAATATCCTGCTGTTAGATCTTCTGCTGAAGGAAATCCTCTCATTTCCGTTAATGGCAAGAGGCTTCCTCGGAAGTCTGATGAGTAGATATATACCTATCCTTCAAGTTCTCCCAGCCTGATGTGGGTACTAGGCCATTGGGGAATGTGACAGTAAAGAGACTACCAATGGTTTTGCAAAAAGATGTGCGCAGTCTCGATTCCTTCAACCACACATAAGCCACATAAGAGAAATCGGATCAAGAAAATCGCACACTGGTCCTCCAAAACTATGTTAAACAAAGCCTCCTAAACTATCACTTTTTTAGTCACTATAGCTAATATATATGTATTTTTATGACCTTTTAACTTATCTTATTATCTAGATAGTTTTTCCACTTGTTAGGTCAATGATAACACTTGCAATAATATAAATAAATGTCAATTGTATTCCACTGAAGAAGTTGTTACGAAAAGCAGATTATAAATATTGTAAAGGTTTTGGAATAAATTTGACTTTTGTTCGAATTGCAAGTGTTAGCATTGACCTAACAAGTGGAAAAACTATCTAGATAATAAGTCACTGTAGCTAAATCCCTGCTGGGACTTAATAAAAACAAGCTTAGCACAACTAAGTTCCTAACGAAGTCTTCTCTGTTTACACTTCTAGGCTAGAAGAGTTTCTTGAATCGAAGGATTGAAGTCGTTATCTATTTCAAACTTCACCAACGCTTTATTTACCTGGCTTCTCGATTGGAGAACCCACTTATACAATATCGTAGCAAACTAGCTCCAGATAAGGTTTCTTCTCTATGATAAAATTTGACACAATTAAGTCATTCCTTTTGAAGATAAATTTGACATCTCTACAAACACACGCTCCTATGTGAGCCACACACTAAAAAGCTAAAGAAAATAAAAATGTCCCGGCTAGCTTTGAGCAAAAACTAGTGCTATTCAGTTCCTTGTCCAAAATTATGACATTAGCTTGATCTAAAGTTGATATTGATTGTAGAGTCGTACTTTCACTACGACCCGCCACTGATATAAAACAAGAGAAGACAGAACGGAGAACAGAAGAAAATTGGCGTACAGAGTGACGGCTTGTTCAATTTATTTTATACACACACATTCAGCCTACGAAATAGCCGGTTTATTTGCTGAATACAACAAGAAGATGTAAAACGCGATCTTCTCACAGCTGTATATGTATCTATTCCGCCTATTAAATGAGGGTATTTACCGAGATATTATTAAAACAATGAGACTATAAAGTAAATCATCAAGACTGGGAGATATATGTATATAGGCGTATTACCGTATTTTATGAGTTTCTGCGGTATTATTCATGTATACATACCGTGTATTTATAGACACAACAGCTCGGATCCGGAGAGAACGTCCTAAGCTAATTTAGTATCAAAACCTACGACCAAGCTATGTTTTTAGAGGAAGGGATTTCCGTAACCCTTGAATTATAAAAATATATGAGGGGAACAGAAAGTAGAATGGCGGGTGTATTAGAATTAATAGGTAATTATTGTAGACATGTAAGATGTTATTTTACGAAAATTATTTATTATGGTTTAATAAAAAGCTTCGTCTGTGTTATTAAAAAATGTATACCTATTAAATACGTTTTACGTTCTTGAGAGATTTAACTTAAATTTTGGCTGTAAACCATAAAAGTATACCGCAACGAAGCCGTTTTATCACATAGTCCTTTAGAGAATTAGGAAAGTTATCTGCCTAGTAGCTCTTTTACGACATTCGTTTATGAAGGGTATAAAACCGGTCTCAAAGCTACCACCAACTGTGTTATATGGTTACTAAGATTGGTACAAAATAGCGCTACAGCCTCGATCAAATTTTGCGCGAATTAAGATTAAATTAAACTTTTTTTCTTTTTGATTTTTAATGATGTAATTTGGGTTCAAACTGGGAAGGTTTTCAATATCAGATATCCTAAAGAAAGTTGTCTTTATTATTATTTTATTATTATTAAGAGATCTTTATTCTTAAGTTGCATAATGAACAATTTCTCTTAGTGTGCATGGTTGATACACAGAGTTATCCCGATGTACTGCAAAGCCTACATATGTTTTTAACTCGTATAGGTTTTCACAAAATTCAAAAGTTTAGAGTTTTAATCAATACAATGCGATTCAGGATGATTGTCGTAGTAAAAAAACTGTTTTCCGGGAGAATTTATCTATACTTACTACCATTTTAATGAGTGAAGTTATCTACATACAAATTTCATACATTATGCATACATTAAATCGATTTTGTTGACATTTGGTGACATTGGCGTTCGTGTTATAGTTTCCTTCGTTTATTAATCTGATTTTTTCAAACCGTTTATATTTAAATCTAATATCACCAACAATAGTATTTTCAAATACTGTAATCGAATAAGGGAATTTATCTCTGGTAAGGCAGCAAGTTATTTTACAACACAATATCCACCCAACCTATCTAAGTTTGTCTGTTTAGTGTACAATGCCCTACACGCTAGAACACGAGAAATTCATTTTGGAAGCTTATTTCCGAAATGAACAGCGAAATGATGAAGGAGCATGGATATACTCTGTAGATCTATGTATTCAAGAATTCCGTATACAGTTCCCAGGTGAAGAGTTCAATGATTTGGTTTTAAGCAGACGCATTTATCGACTCGTACACCGCTTTCGAGACACAGGCAGTGTTTGTAAAGGCAAATCATCTGGTCGTAAGACAGCTCTTACAGAAAGCAAAATTGAGGAAGTACGAACTCGTCTAGATCAAAGTCCCACAAAACCATTGCGTCAGTTAGCTCAACAAAGAGGTAAAAATCAAAGTTAACATTAATTGAAATATTTCATTATATTTTATAATTTTATCATACACTTCAGCGCAACGAGCTGTCAAAGAAAAATTACATTTACATCCCTATAAAGTTTCTACGGTGCAGGAATTATTACCATTAGATTACGATAGGTGATTAGAATATTTTAACTGGTTTAACAATAATTTAAGGGATGATAACATGTTAAACAAATCATTTTTCTCCGATGAAGCCTGGTTTCATCTAACGGACTATATCAACTCACAAAATTATCGTTCCTATCCATCTGCCCGGAAAAGTGACGTCCAGTGATCTGATGAGGGTTGTCATTTAAAAAAAATGGCGATGACGTCATCGCGGAAAAACAAATGATATTACAACATTTAACATTTATACGCCAAAAGCTGTCATTCAAGAAAATAAAATTGACCTATCCGAGATTTTTTTTTCTTTTTAATTTGTATTAATCAAATAAGAGCTTGGTTCCAGACTTTATCATCACACGGTATATGTATACACATGAATACGCATGTTTTGCGAAAAAAACACTTCACTGAACCAATTGCAAAACACGAAACAAATCATGAGTATAACAATGGAGACTGTAGCAAATCTATGTTGTGGTTGCCACAAACAACATACACTCGAATATATAAAGGTGCAGTAACTCAAACGTTAGAGATTTATACCAGCATCTCGGAAGAGTTAAAAAATAAACAATTACCGCAAATCGGGGTAACTCCGTCAGCGGAGGTAACTTCGTCATGCATAGTAGGGTGCATGTTTTTTGCATAAAAATTGGCTTTTGAGTGTTTTCATAATTATCTATTGATGTTTTATTGTTTTAATATTCGTTTTTTATATGATTGTTACATTTTTTTTGGTTATTTTTCTCTTATTCTTTTAGTTTAGATGTGTATGCCAAATATGTATGTGCCGTAACAAAGTCATTATCTTAAAATAATTGCGTTTTTGCAAGTACATATTGTTTTCATAATTTCATTTGTCTAATTAAGGCCTCTAAGCCTATCGGCTATTGCATTTGATTGATTCTTTGTTTTTTACTTTTTTTTTGATGTTGAAGTTACCCTGGAGCATTTTTATTTCGACATTATGCTTAATTATGCGGAGTGTCGAAGTTACCCCCAACCCGGGGTAACTTCGACACCAAAAAAAAAAAAATAAAAAAGGGGTGCAAAGGGGCGTGAGAGGAATATACTTTTTATAGTAAAAACAACCAAGGCTTCAACTGTTACGATGACACAGAGCCAAGGTACTCTCGTGAATAGTTCTCTTTGCAGAGCAGCAAATATGCTAAAAACCTGTCGCAGTTACCCCGTTTTACGTATGCTTTCAAATCATCAAAACAGATTTCCCGCAGATAAGTGCCTATACATATAGTGTCAATGACTTCTTTCAATAAAGAATCGAATTATCGAATACTTTTTCTTTTATGACACATTTTGTACTTTTGTATTTTTATAAAATAAATGTAATTATTATTATTATTATTATTATTATTGATATTATTATTATTATATGTATATACATATACAGTCTGTTTGATTTTTGCTGTCACAGCAGATATCTCGCCTACTGTAACAGATATGATAAAATGTATAGGGAAAAAGTTGTTCTACATTTAATTTGCTATTATTCTTTATCGCCAAAAAAACAATTGAGCATTAAATACTATATGTATAGCAACTACATTCAAAATTTTAAATGGAGCATACCCAATTTTATTATATATTCTAAAACTCTAAGAAATTCTTTTTATCGCGATGTGACACATGCCATAGTTCTCTGTTCAATCACTGATGTAAATCGATAATTCAGTAACAATTGCAGGCTTAGGCGAATGAATACATTGCTTTGAGAAGGCAGGCAGTGAAAACAATTGCAGTAGCCGTAGTGTCAAACTAACTGAGTAAATTCCTGCGTATTATTAATTTTCATTTTAAATAACACAAAATGGGTGATAATTGTTATTCTAATGATGAAAAAATGGACATGTTAAGAGTGTACATCAGATGTAATGATAATAATAGAGAAGCTTGTGTAATGTATCTAGTTATGTATCCAGAAAGGCGACATCCACATCCTTGTACTTTTACAAGACTGGAAAGCAATTTGCGAAGAAATGGCTGCTTTAATGATCAGGTACGAAGGAGAAGAAATGGACGTGTCGCAAATGATCAAGATGATTTAATATTGGCGTATTTTAGAGCACATCTACGAAATTCAATACGTCAAGCAGTGGCTGATTTAGGATTAGTATAAAATATTTCCTATCCTAAAAAAACATAAAATGACTCCCTATAAAATTAAATTAGTACAAGGTTTAAGAGCTGGTGATTTTGACAGGAGGACGATATTTTGTAATTGGCTTTAACAATAATCAAAATTTATTAAATGTAATTCTTTGGCGAGATGAATTTAATTTTAACAATAACGGGATTTCTAACAGAAAAAACGATCATTTCTGAGATACAGAGAATCCACGTCAATATCGGGAATGTAGATTCCAACACAGATTTTCCATTAATGTTTGGCTTGGTGTTATAGGCGATACTTTAGACGGTCCCTATTTTTATCAAGGATCCCTTAATGCGGAACGATATGCCAATTTCTTCAGACGTAATTCGAAAATTATCTGGATGATATGCCGCTACAAATAAGTCGCAATATGTGGTTCCAGCAGGATGGAGCACCTCCCCACAATTCACGAAATTTCAGGGAGATTTTTACAGACAAATTTGGAGCAAAATGGATAGGAAATGGTGGCCCCATCAACTGGCCGGCAAGATCGCCAGGTCTCTCTATTTTAGATTTTTTTCTATGGGGTGCTCTCAAACAACAAGTTTATGTTACTTGTCCTCAGGATCTAGGCGATCTTAAAAATCGTATTCGTAGGGCCTATGGCCAAATAACACCATACATGCTGCAAAAAGCGAGACGAAACTTAATAAATAGGATCCGAGAACGTATTGCAAACAACGGA
The DNA here is from genome assembly GCA_004785975.1 of Popillia japonica. NCBI lineage: Eukaryota > Metazoa > Arthropoda > Insecta > Coleoptera > Scarabaeidae > Popillia > Popillia japonica. The sequence goes on from SMLS01073905.1 coordinate 24,111, forward strand.
GGTCACTTTGAACAAAAATTCTAAATTAATGAACTAAAATTTTAAACTTGCATTACCTATTAAGTTATTATTACTTTGTTCATTTTGTAATGTTGTATTTATGTTAAGTAGCTTATGTTATTAAAATAGTTTTGAAAATTATTCAACTGGAAGTTGACGAATGGTTTTCACCGTCTACTTTGTCGAATGAAACACTAATCCACGTAAGTACGCAGTTGTAGATTAATTATCGATTTACATCTTTAATTGGCTAGATAACTATGGCATATGTTATATCGTTATAAAGAGAATTTTTTACAGTTTTAGAATATGTAATAAAATTGGATATGTTCGATTTAAAATTTTGAATGTAGGTAATTGCTACATGTAGTGTATTTGATGCTTGTTTTTTTAGCGATAAAGGATAATAGCAAATTAAATGCAGAACAACTTTTTCTCTATAACATTTTGTCATATCTATTACAATAGCCGATATATCTTCTGTGACAGCTAAAATCTAACAGACTGTATACACCGTGTCCAAAGTTATCGGTGCACTATTGCTATCTTAGTTATTTCTGTAACTACGATTTTAGTTAAATGAGCAACTTTTTAGTGTTTTTAACGCTGATTACTATGGAGTTCTCGAACAAACAATTGAATAACGCATTCCCGAGAAATTTCGACATTTATAATTTTTTTAAATGGAACCCTTGTATTATTTGTACATATTTTGGATCATCACAATATTTTGAACAAAAAATGTCCAGTACATAACTATTCTTAACGTAAAAATAAACAAATGAGAAGCGTTTAAAGTTTAAAAAATTATTAATATGTAATTCTAAGTAGGTGATGAAAAATCATAATAAAATATTACGTTAACAGTAGAATAAAAACAACAAACACAATAATCAATATAATTTTCCTTTTGTATTACAAAATTTTGCCTAAGTGTGCTGTTCAATGCATTTCTCGGCTTTCGCGATAACGCTTTGTGTGGCTTTTTTGCGATTAATAAAGCAGTTCTGTTTGATTTTAATTGTCAAAGACACATTATTAATAGTAGACTTCTTTCACTTTTAGGCAAAACAAGCATGTGATATGCTCATTTACGTTATAATGCCGTTTACGCATTCAGAAAAGTGTGATATGCTAGAGGCATACCTGATTTGTAGAAAAAGTGCGCGTTATTTTGAAAACACATATGTGAATCGCCACCAAACCAGTTCTATTTTCTAAGATTGTATAGAAAATATCAAGTTAATGAAGATACATATTCTATTGTCTGATGAATCTAACTTTTCAAATTCAGGTATTATGCATAAAAATTTTGCGATCAAATTACTTTAATTTGTACAATTTAGGAATGTGTAAAAATCAACATTATTGGAGTAGAGAAAATCCTCTGAGAATAGAGCCGTGCTATCCCCAGCACCGGTTTAGTTTAAATGTGTGTGTGGATTAATGGGTAACAGAATTCTAGGTCCCGTTTTCTATCATGGTACCTTACCTGGTGACCACTAGGTTGGGTTATTAACAGAAATTCTGGATGATCTTTTAGATGATGTGCCACTGCCTCATAGGCTCCGTACGTATTTCAACAGGATGGGGCACCGGCTTATACTTTCGCTAAAACTACTAATTTGTTAAATAATACCTTTCATCAAAAATTGATAGAAACCAACGCGCCTATTCATTGGCCTGCACGCTCTCTTGACTTGACACCTCTCGATTTTTATCTTTGGGGTTTTGTGAAGAATGAGGTTTACAAGCAGCGACATCCAAATGTGATGGAACTTGAAAATAGTATTAAGCAAACGTTAAATAATATTTCTGGTCGAACTATTAGAAAAGCCAGACAAGGCGTTATTGCAAGAGCCGAGAAATGCAGTGAACAACACGGCAATGTCTACGAGAATTTGTTAACTTAGACAAAATTTTGTAATACGAGAGGGAAATTATATTGATTATTGTGTTTGTTGTTTTTATTCTACTGTTAACGTAATATTTTATTATGATTTTCCAACGCCTACATAGAATTACATGTTAATATTTTTTTAAACTTTGAACGCTTCTCATTTGTTTATTTTTACGTTAAGAATAGTTATGTACTGGACATTTTTTATTCAAAATATTGTGATGATCCAAAATATGTACAAATAATACGGGGGTTCTATTTAAAAAAATTATAAATTTCGAAATTTCTCGGGAATGCGTTATTCAATTGTTTGTTCAAGAACTCCATAGTAATCAGCGTTAAAAACACAAAAAGATTGCTCATTTAACTAAAATCGTAGCTACAGAAATAACTAAGATAGCAATAGTGCACCGATAACTTTGGACACCCTGTATATCATATACAAATAAACTATAAATCAATGTGTCTGTTACCTCAGAATTTAAAATTATTTGAATAGTGTTTCTATACTTTGTTGAATTCTCCATGTCATAAATATTGGAATTAACTAATTTGTTGATAAACTACTAGTGTACTAACTTCAACTGCAACTGTCCCCATCCCCATTTACACGTTGCCAGTGGCTTTCGTAATTCTGATAACTCGGCTTAATTGCTCTTAACATTTACAAATTAATATTACTCAACTAGCAACTCATTTGCATGAATTTTAGTTGATACGTGTTTGCTCTGAAATTATTTCAAGTTGTATAACATTCTAATAATTAGGATTAACTTTAATTTCTGGTATGTAGAATGATTTGCTTAATTCTTTAAGCATATACCGTATGCCAAATGGCTCAGAAATGGATAGTTATTTGAATTTTGTAAGAGACAACCAATTCAAAGGTATAGACCGTCAAATAATTGCTTAAGACTCGAATATAAAATAATGGGCATTACAGATTTATATTTATATATATAGGAATTCGGATATTAGGAAGAGGTGATTCCGAAGACAGAGAAATTTACACAATTTAAGATTTGAATATGGGTGGGAAAATCACTACTAAATCAAAAGTTTAATTTGGAAATGCATGGTGGTCCAATTACTGGTAGATATTTTGTCCACGAAATGTGTTCACAGCAGCAATCAAATTATGAAGGTTACGATATAGCTACTATTAGAATAGAGTAACAGAGTATATGCTTCCCATGTTGCCTATACGACCGTTTAATTAATGGGCTACTGACCATGAAGACGTCTGAACTACTGTGTCACTTGTTTCACTTAGTACATCAAAAAAAAGCATCACAATGGCCGCGACTGATATCATACAATCTTTAGCTTCATTTTATAACATGTTTAAAATGCAATAGGATATTGACAACAAACACATCAATTCTACAATTTTCCCAATTTATTCACCTAATTTACCTATTCTGCGAATTTTAGGCAACTATAACCAAAGTTCAATCACACTAACTAATTATATCGGCTAAAGCCTCGCAGTATTGTATTCTCAACTCTGAAACGATACACTATCGGTGTGCTTTGCAGTGTTTGCACTTATTTTGCAAGCACATCAATGTGTTGCGGATTTGTAGAAGTAGGAAATTTCGTCCGTAAAATATTAATGCAATATAATAGCGTCGACGTTGTTTTCTTGTTAGCGAAGCGCTGTGTACAGCAGCAGCATATGCATAATCCTAGACGGCCGGATATTTACAACGGTCTAAGTACAAATGCACACAAATTGCGCTGCATTAATAATACTTCGAATTCTCTATTAATCTAAAGTGTAACACCGCAACCAGTTTAGACTTAAATTCGGATTAAAATACAATTTGTAGTCGGCGAAATTTATGATATTAGTTTGGGATTAATTCGTTTCGGTTTAATTTAATTATTAAAGAGATAAAAACGGTTAATATAAAGAGTTTAATAATTCTATTCTAAATATAGTTTTCAAATTTTGAACTTCACCAGTTTAATTTACAATTAGACGTACAGTGGAATGAGTTTCGGAAACGCTGTTTCTTTATACGGGTAACCTCCGTATAACATGGCATCTCTAGGAGAATTAGAGCAAACTCCATAAAACACCACATTCTTACAATTGGGCTTCACTCTTAATAATTGATTGTAGACATCGAGAAGTCGCTTGGTGTCTTGTGATGAGATATTTTTATTCGACTATTTCAATTGCATTATGACTGTGATTGTATACAGACAACATAAAAATTATGTATGTATTATTAGGTATAGAATCTTCTCAAAGCAAATATTACGTTTGTGTGATTCTCAGATATGCTCACCATAAATAAAGAAAGTACGTCTTAAAGGACAGAAATTCGAATATTAAAGAGGGAGACTCAAATTATTCTACTTTATGAGCTATAAGAGCTCATTCCAGAACACCATTTTCTGACAAAATGGAGGGTGGTAACATTTGAAGTATAGGTTTCCCAAAGGAACAGATCCCACTAGCCTCCAATATTATCAAACATAAGATTAGTATATGTATTTTTATGACTTTATGTGCGTATATCTTATGTTGTTATAATTGGCCTAGAAGTGGAAAAAGTATCAGCAACATAAGATAAACATAAGATTTTGAACATCTACAATTTTGAGAGAGTTTAAAGAGCTACAGACCCTAATTCTGCTGCCAAAAAAAAGTTCGTCAGTTTTAGAACAACTTTCATTACCAAAGATGAAAATCAAAGAAGGGAGAACACTGATTGATAATAAAGATGTTAAAAGTCATCCCAACGAGCAGAGGAAAAAATAATAAATGAGTAATAGTACCTTCATTCACTAACGCCTCAGAATATCTAGTTTAATTAAGTCTATGCTAGTTTATAACCGCCTCAATTGCGTGAGCAGTCTATTGAACTGCAAACTCACGATTTCTGAAATATTTTGTTCTTTGTAAGCATAGAAAAGAAACTGGATTTTAAAATTCTTCTGATGATGGATAAAATACTAAACCAGTTGAAGGATTTATTAGTTCATTCCTCTAATCGTTACGCTAGATAAAAGATTTACAGCTAAATATATGATTAGTCGGCTTAAAATATTAATGAATAATATAATTTAATTAATCTAGAAAGAAAAGCTTCTAGATTTTCAGGAATTACTGGCGGAACAATAGAATAATGTAGAAAGTTTGTAGGAAACGTAATCTGAAATAAGCCAAATCAATTCAATGGATGGTAGTAGAGATGATAGTATAACAGAGATCAAAACTATAGATTTGACGATTTTACTCTAAAAAACTTATGGAAAGATCAAGATCAAACAATTGAAGTAATATAAAAACAATATTTAAAAGAGAACTTTACAGTTACTCAGTTAGTCTCTCCAAATAACCTAAAGTTTTTATTAGCAACTTTTTGAAAATAAATTAAGGACGCTGTTAAATACAGAGCAAAATGTGAGGATTTTGCCAAAAAGGTCTGAAATGTTAATAATCCGATCTTCACATTTCAGTCAATATTAATGAGGAACAAGAAAAAAATATGTATTGTAATATTAAATATAGATCTTATCTTCCTGATATTTTTTCCACTTTTATAGGTCAATTACAACACTCTAATTCGATTAAAGATCAAATTTATTTCATATTTTTTCCGCCTTTATAGGTCATTTACAACACTAACATATTTACATGCATTCCAATAAAGTGCGGAATTATTTGACTTGTTTCTTGGCACTGTCAAAATCTGACTTTTGTGGGCATGTCACTCTAGCAATTTTTTTTGTTAAAAATTTAATTGTCAAGATTGTGCAAGATGTGTGCAAACTTGCATTGTCTTAGTGGCGGATGATTCGTCATGTGGAGTTGGTTTTTCGAGGTTGGTTGTGTATCAATTGGAATTAGTGCTTTAAACGTGTAGGAAAATTGTTTCTACATGATCTGCTGACGGAGCTTTTAAAGGCACTTTGAAAATGGATGACATTTATTGGAGTGTCTTTGCAATGGAACACTTATTCTTAAACAACTAACTGACATTTATTTTCTAACTCGTACGAGCAAATCTAAGAATCATCATCACTTACGATGTTATACACTCTTTAGAGTTTCCAGCGTTGATACAGTCTAGCTTTATGAGACAAATACTGTGTTTCCTGTTCTTTGATCGACAGATTACCAGGATCCACCAGGAAACTAATTTCTTTACAATTCTTCATGAAAAACGTTTTGAATTAAGGTTTTTGAAATCCTTGATATGTCGCAATGTTGATGTCATAAATCGATCTTGTTTGATGTGCTCGTGCGGATCTGCTCTTAGGTTGTTACCAAGACTAATCCATCCACGTTTTAGTGCTTTATATACGTGAAAAATGAAGCCACAGAAATCGATTCGGTCAGACATTCTTGTTAAGGTAGCTTATTTTCGAAACTTCTAGAAAACTATTGAGTCAAAATGTCTGAGGTTTAATTTCATTTACATGGTACACGCATTGCCTTAAAACCACAGAATCTAATTTTAGAATTAAATGTCTTTGACAGAAACTACACCTTAATTTCTTCCACTGGAGGAGTAATATTACGAAAACTGGACTAAATTGATATTCGACAGGAGAGGTAGCCATGCAGTTAAAACCTCATACATAAACTGGCTGGCACTTACTGAGGAGCCGGTGCGAGCTCGGCTGCACTCGCCCTTGCTTATTCTACCGCAGATATTGCTGTCCAGCCTGGTATCAGAGCAGTCACGTTCGAAAAATAGATGTCCAGCTGTACATGACTGTATAAGAATCACCAACCATCGGTATACATTGACAGCTGCGGTTTACATTTTGTTTGTTTTGTTTACTTGGCATTTGCTGTCAATGTATTAATTTGTTTGGACCTCGTATGCTCCCGCATAGAATAAATGTAGACTTGTATTTAATGTTTCTCTGTGATACATTACCCGAGTACTTGGATGACAGACTATCGACAACCACAATTATGGCTTATGCACTACGAAGCACCCGCGCATAGTAGTAGACCTGTTCAAGCATTTTTAAACGAAACTTTCCCACACTGGGTTGGACGTGGAAGTCACATTTCTTAGTCAGCTTGTAGTTCAGATCTAACTACATTATACCGGGTTCTTTTTTTCTTGTTACACGTACCCCTATGTGTAACATTAAAAAAATAATTGTCAATGAATTGGCAGAATAGAAGGCAACCAGTCATACACTCATGTGTTGACGTATGAGAGCCACGCGTGTCTTAGTTTAACGGATTTACTAACTATACTTTTTTTGACATACATGCAATTCGTGTATCTATTAGAAAACTATTGAATTTAAGCGCCAAAGGATATTACAATCTGATTTTAAGGTTATGGATATTTATTGTGTACTGAGTATAGCACCTATTCTAACCGCTTATTTTTCGCGCGCTACTAAACGGGCACTACTAGAACATGGGGATAGAGATGGGGATAACCGCTCAGCAGTCACGTTCATTTTACAACCGGAACGTACGGCTACTCGCGAGAATTCGCTTATAGTAAAATAAGGCCGCGAAAAACTAGGTTATGTTTTTAATAAGGAAAGTGCACAATGTTAACAATAAACTAAAACAAAATAACAATGAACAAGATGGAATTTAAGTTCATAATAAATTTGTCCTCCTTGTCTTTCAAGGCAATAACCAAGGCGATCTTGTTGTTGTGTTATGAATACATTCTGGGTTTACATAACATAGGATATTTAGCTTCATGAGCTCTGTTACAACATGATTGTATTTATTCATCGTTTAAATAAATTTTTATTAATTTTCAATACAATGTATTTAAAATACGTGAAATATTTGACATACAAAAATGTTTTCTTTATTCCATGGTAACGATTTAAGAATTACATCTAATGTATGTATATTTGTTTTGGATGTATAACTGGTTGCCTACCATGCTGCTAATGGATTGACAATTATCTTTTTATGGTTACACATAGGGGAGGTGCATATACAGGGTGGGGCACCACATTCCCGTCGGTTTGTATACGAGAAACGGTAAAGTATTTTAAAAATCTTTTTACTAAAGGTTATGTAGGTTCATTAGGAGCACATTTTAAAATTATTTGGAAATATACAGGGTGATCCAAAAAAAAAGTTGCGTACCAAAGTTATGAAAATTTAAATGGAACACCCTGTATATTCGTGCATATTTTGATACTGTAGGGTAAATAAAGGCTACTTACTGTTATATTCCCTACAGTATCAAAATATGCACGAATATACAGGGTGATCCAAAAAAAAAGTTGCGTACCAAAGTTATGAAAATTTAAATGGAACACCCTGTATATTCGTGCATATTTTGATACTGTAGGGTAAATAAAGGCTACTTACTGTTATATTCCCTATACCTAACTCAACCGGTTTTCGAGATATTTTAATATTTTTGAAAATGTAGATAAAAATTTAAGAGACAATTCTGCTTTACATATTTGAGCTAAATATTTTAAATTGTATTTATTGTTTATTCAAAGGATTAAACTTTATAACTAATTAAAGTTGATATCTAGAAATTATGTACGGTGTCTAAAACCAAGATTTCTTTTTGGTTGAATGTTATAGGCAAGTAATTCTCTTATTTTAAATGGAACACCCTGTATTTATGACCACATTTAGATTCTAATTTCAATTGTTTTTAAAACTGTACTAGGGTTCCCTATATCCATCTCTTCTAGTTTTTTAGTAATTTATAGTTTTTGATTCTAAACATTAATTTCCTACCATTTAATTCTCAAAAGTAGGTTTTGATGGAAACAAATGGCTAAATAAAAACCTCTTAACTAAGTAAATAAAACTTTATTAAACAAATAACATTGAACAATGCTCGAAATGGTGTCCATCAGTTTTAATGCATAAACGAATTTTCTCTTGACAAGACTGCTTCACCTTTGTTAAAATTTTTGGTGCTATAGAACGAAACGCTATTCTTGTTCGTTCTCTCATAACGTCAGGTGTAGTTGGTAGTATACCGTACACTCTATCTTTAATATACCCCCAGGAGGCTTAGGTCTTGGTATCTTGCTGGCCAATGCTGAGGGCCGCCGCGTCCAATTAACCTATTGGGATATTGCCTATCCAATTAATTTCTAACGTCAATATGAAAATTTGCTGGCGCACCATCTAATTGTAACCACATCCTCTGTCTAATATCAAGTGGTACATCTTCCAAAAGTACAGGCAATATAATAATATTTGACGGTACATGTTGTTTAAACTATCATCGCTCTTCGACGAGGTTGAAATAATTTCAATAATTAAAATGAGAACGTACTCTTAAAAGGAAAAAGTTGATATGATTGTAGTAATCGGAGCGTGTGACGGAAATTGCTTGATAGCATCAAGAGTTTATGCTCAAAAATATCTTAACAGGCGTCATCCTGACAGGCGGTCATTAGAAAATTTATTGCAAGTTCTACGAAAAACAGGAAGCGTGAGTTATAAGAAACCAGAAGGGCAGAGACCTGTTATGGGCAATGCTAAAAATGAGTTTGTTGTTATCGCCTCTCTGGTAGAAAATCCACATACAAGTCAACGTAAAATAGGTGAAAACATTGGAATCAGCAGGCGAAGCGTTTGAAGAATTACGAAAAAAACACAATTTTTTCCCGTATCCTATTCAATTACACCAAGAACTTTTGGAGCCAGATTACGATCGACGACTCGACTTTTGTTTGTGGGTTTTAGAAAGACTTTGTGATGACAAAAGTTCCTCGATTTTGTTCTTTTCTCGGATGAGTTATCATTCCACAATAATGGATTAGTTAATAGTCACAATTTCCATTTCTACAGTGACGAAAATCCCCATCTTTTTAGAACTAGCGACAGACAACATAGACGACGTGTCAATGTGTGGGGTGGAATAATTGGAACGCTGGTGATAGGTTCTT